>ML417307.1:19084-46349 GCA_005239525.1 Nicotiana knightiana | reverse complement strand
AATTTAAATTCATAACAACAACCACAAACAAATACATCACAAGAATCTTCATTTCAAGGAACACAAGTTCGTATCAACAGCTCATTTAATATGGGCCCAAAGCCCCACAACATTTATCAAGTAGGAGGTTCCCTGAACCGGTACTGCCACATTTTCTCAACTTAGTTACTTTGATTCACAATACTCTTTTCGTTATTTTTCATGTATGGCTTTCAACTATTTCAGATATTCCCACATTTAAACACATTATCAACCTTTCGTTCATTTGCTCATCAATCACTTTTTTTACAACTTCATACAACACAGTAGCATGACAATCAATTGGGAAGAATCAACGAATGAAGTCTCACGTCTTAGCACGTTTGAACAAACAATCACACATTTCCAAATAAGGTGCACGTACCACACATTCGAACCCAACAAGGGGATTCTACGAAGGTTAAAGTTAGCCATACATACCTGGGATCGAAATTCCTTTTTAACCCTTACTCACGAATCACCGGACCGACTAGTACCATCAATCTAGTTCACAATTAAACATATTCAACTCAGAATCGAGAGTCATGTATACAATTTGAACCCCTTTTTAAGCTTTAATCGACTGCTATGTGACTCCCCCCTTATATTGCCAACCCCTCATTTGTGAGCCTTACCCCAACCCGCTTTCTCTTACTAGATTATGGATATTAATGAACATGCATGCAAGATATTGACTTATAGTTTCATGAATCAATTCATGGGAGTCCCCATTTTGTTTAAAATCAGAAATTTATTGAAAAGGGTTTGGGGATTCTTACCTGTTAGAATGAAGAAGATGAATACTTGAAATTTTCGGGCCTGAGAGACTTTGAAAATCCAATTGGTAAGGATGAGGCTTCCTCCCTTAAGAACCCTCCCTCCCCTCTCTCTAATTTTGTTCGAAAAAATGGTTAAAAATGAAGGGGAGGGGGTTTTAAATGAACTGGGGTCGGGTAAAAAAAAAATTAGAAAAAAAATAGGGCCCGACGCAAGGAATCGCATTCCTGACATGTGGTCCGCATAGTCGACCACATAATGGTCCTCAAAGTTGGGCTAAAACTCGAAACACACTACCCAGGTATGCGACCAATGTGCGGTCCACATACACGCTATGCGATCGTCGCATTCCTTACATGCGGTCCGCATAATCGACCGCATAATGGCCCGCAAGATGGGCCAAAACTCGAAACACTTCCCAGGTATGCGACCAGTGTGCGGTCCGCATACACGTTATGCGATCGCATAATGCGTCGCATAACACCCACTTTCTGGAGAATTATATCCTTTAAATATTGGGGTACTTTTTTTTTTTACTCAATTCAGGTCTATTTTTCAAAAATTTCCAGAATAACAACTCGGGAATTCATACGGATATTATTATTTGACAAGAAAATTTTACGGGTCTTTACACTATCAAGAACAAGTATCCGTTGCCAAGGATTGATGATTTGTTTGATCAGCTTCAGGGTGCCAAGGTATTTTCAAAGATTGATTTGAGATCTGGATACCATCAGTTGAGGATTAGGGCATTTGATGTCCCTAAGACAACTTTTCGTACGCGGTATGGGCACATGAGTTTCTGGTGATGTACTTTGGGTTGACTAATGCCCCGAGAACATTTATGGATTTGATGAACCGAGTGTTTAAGCCTTATCTGGATTCCTTTGTGATTGTGTTTATTGATGACATCTTAATATACTCCCACATTCGGAAGGAGCATGAGCAACACCTCAGGATAGTGCTCCAGACTTTGAGGGACATTCAGTTGTATGCTAAATTCTCAAAGTGCGAGTTTTGGGTGTATTCAGTCACTTTTTTGGGCCATGTCGTGTCAGCAGAGGGTATTTAGGTAGATCCTAAGAAGATTGAGGCAGTCAAGAACTGGCCTAGACCCACTTTAGCTACGGAGATCAGGAGCTTCTTGGATTTGGCGGGTTATTGCCGTCGGTTTGTGGAGGGGTTTTCATCTATAGCAGCCCCGATGACCAGGTTGACCCAGAAGGGTGCTCCATTCAAATGGTCGGACGAGTGTGAGACGAGCTTTCAGAAGCTCAAGACAGCTTTGACTTCAGCGCCGGTGTTCGTATTACCATCAGATTCAGGTTCTTACGCGGTGTATTGTGATGCCTCCCGTGTTGGGCTCGGAGCAGTATTGATACAGGAAGAATGCATATGCATCTCGGCAGTTGGAAGTTCATGAGAAGAATTACCCTATTCATGGTTTAGAGTTAGAAACCATTGTTCACACATTGAAGATTTGGAGGCACTATCTTTATGGCGTGTTGTGTGAGATTTTCACGGATCATCGCAGCCTTCAATATTTGTTCAAGCAGAAGGATCTCAATTTGAGGCAGAGGAGATGGTTGGAGCTATTGAAAGACTATGATATCACCATATTGTATCATCCGGGAAAGGCTAATGTGGTGACCGACGCATTGAGTAGGAAGGCAGTGAGTATGGGCAGCCTTGCGTTCATTCCAGTCAGTGAGAGACTGCTAGCCTCATATGTTCAGAACTTGGCCAACCAGTTCGTGAGGTTGGATATTTTAGAGCCCAACCGTGTTCTAGCTTGTGTTGTTGCTCGGTCTTCCTTGTTTGAGCATAGCAGAGATCGGTAGTATGATGACCCTCACTTGATGGTCCTTAGGGACACAGTTCGGCGCGGTGGTGCCAAGCAGGTTACCATTGGAGATGACAACATTTTGAGGATGCAGGGTCGTGTATGTGTTCCAAATGTTGATGGGCTTCATGAGTTGATACTTGAGGAGGCTCACAGTTCTCAGTATTCTATTCACCCAGGCGCCGTGAAGATGTACCAGGACCTGCGGCAACATTATTGGTGGAGGAGGATGAAAAAGGATATAGTTGCTTATGTGGCGCGGTGCTTGAATTGTTAGCAGGTGAAGTATGAGCATCAGAGACCCGGTGGTTTGCTTCAGTAGATTGAGATTCCTGAGTGGAAGTGGGAGGGTATCACTATGGACTTTGTTGTTGGGCTCCCACAGACTCAGAGGAAGTTTGATGTCGTGTATGTTATTGTGGATAGGCTGAATAAGTCAATGCACTTCATTCCTGTGACAATTACTTATTCTTCAGAGCAGTTGACAAGGATCTAACTTATGAGGAGGAACCAGTAGCCATTCTAGACCGGCAGGATCATAATTTGAGGTCGAAGAGTTATCCTTCAGTTCGAGTGCAGTGGAGAGGTCAGCTTGTTGAGGCATCAACTTGGGAGTCCGAGTGGAACATGCGGAGTAGATATCCCCACTTGTTCACCAGTTCAGGTACTTTTCTATGTCCGTTCAAGGGCGAACATTTGTTTTAGAGGTGGAGATGTGATGACCCTTTGGGTCATCTTGTGTTCTAGGACTCTATTATGCGCTCGCTAGACTTAAAAATCTTACTTTTACCCTCCTCGATTTGCGTGTATAGTCCAGGCTTCTGGAAAGCCTTTACGTGGAAAATTGAAGAAATAAAACTTTTTGGCATTTAAAAGTGATGTTAGTTGACTTCGGTCAAAATTTTGAGTAAACATACCCGGATCCGTGTTTTGACAGTCTCGGTGGGTCCGTAATAAAATATGGGATTTGGGCGTATGCCCGGAATCGAATTCCGAGGTCCCTAGCCCGAGAATTGAATTTTTGACTAAAGCTGAATCACTGAAAATTATTGATTTTGAAGAATTTGCTTAATGTGTGATCTTGATGGTATCGGGTCCGTATTTTGGTTTCGGAGCCCGGTACAAGTGCATTATGATATTTAAACCTTGTCTGTGAAATTTGATAAGAATCGGAGCTGATTTAACTTGATTCGGACCTTCGGTTGAGAAAATAGTAATTCTAAGTTTTTCTTGAGAAATTCATAGGATTTGGTGCTAAATTCGTTGTTTTAGGTGTTGTTTTGGAGATTTGATCGCACAAGCAAGTACGTATGATGTTTTTAGACTCGTGTATATGTTTGGTTTGGAGCCCCGAGTGCTCGGGTGAGTTTCAGATAGGCCACGGGTAGTTGAGACTTAGGAAAATTCTGGTGTTTCTGCTGTTCTGGTGCGCAAGTGTTTTGTGCTTCGCGATCGTGAAGCCTCTCACGCGATCGCGAAGGGGAAAATGGGCCTGGGTTTTNGGGTACTTGGGATCCTATGGATGAAGACATGGTCTCTCTGGATCCCATTGAATTTCATTCGGAGGAGGAGCCTTATAAAGATCGTATTGATTCTTATCAAAGAAAGACAGGATTAACCGAGGCTGTTCAAACAGGCATAGGCCAACTAAACGGCATTCCCGTAGCAATTTGGGGTTATGGATTTTCAGTTTATGGGGGGTAGTATGGGATCCGTAGTCGGAGAGAAAATCACTCGTTTGATTGAACACGCTGCTAATCAAATTTTACCCCTTATTATAGTGTGTGCTTCTGGGGGGCGCGCATGCAGGAAGGAAGTTTGAGCTTGATGCACATGGCTAAAAATTTTCATCTATGCGAACGCGTAGATAGGGTCGCTAACGCGGAGCAGCGGGGGTGCTACCATTCGCGAACGCGAAGAAAATGGGACTTGGGGAGGGGTAAAGCTCTTCTATGCGAACGCGTCCATTGGATCGTGAACGCGAAGGCCGGGGGAGCTGCCTTATGTGAACGTGTAGATTGTCTCACGAACGCGAAGGACTTTAGGCTGCTGTGCGTCGCGATCGCAGCAGGCTTCACGTGAACGCGATGAAGACCTGCCTAGTGTTTTAAAAACAGACTCCAATACGGGAATTGTTCAAAAGTTCATATCTTCTTCACTAGAACTCCACATTGGGCAATTTTTGAAGTAGGAACTCAACACCAAATCATAGGTTTGTGTTCTTAAACTCATTTCCTTCAATTTCCATCAACACCCATTAGATTTCTAGTCCTAAATCTTGTCTTTAAGGGTAGAATTAGGGATTTTAGGAGAATTGGGGATTTTGTAAATTTGGGGATATTGACCTCGATTTAGGGTCGGATTTCGAAACTAATTACGTATTCGGGCTTGGGGTGATTGGATAAACGTTTTTGGTCCGAACCTCGAGTTTTGACCAAGCGTGCCCGAGGTCAGTTTTTGACTTTTTGGAGGAAATGTTGGGAAACTTAAATTTATGTATTGAAATTGAGTTCTTTAGCGATAATTGATAGTATTAAGCTAATTATGACTAGATAAGAGCGGGTTGGAGGTGAATTCTAGAGGAAAGGCAATACTTGAACAGTGAGTGGCCTGCGAATCGAGGTAAGTGTTGTGTCTAACCTTGGCTTGAGGGATTAGGTTTTGTTGCCTATTTGCTATGTGTTGATTGCTGAGTACAACGTATAGGTGAGATGACGAGTACATATGCGTTGTTGTCGAGTCCTAGCATGCGAGTGAGTCTTATTTTTGTGATTGTTGTATTCTTTATTCGTATATTCAAACTTAGACTAGATATTCTTTATGTTGTTATTGTTTTTCGTTGTTTGGGTGAGGAAGAGTGTAAAGCACGAAGGGTGATGCCATGCCATTGCGTATTTATTATCATTATCATGTGAGGAAGTGTGAAAATCACGAAGGGTGATATCGTGCCATTGCATATTTATTATCATTATCATGTGAAGAAGAGTGTAAAACACGAAGGGTGATGCCGTGCCATTGCATAATTACTTTCATTATCATGTGAGGAAGAGTGTAAAGCACGAAGGGTGATGCCGTGCCATTTCATATTCATTATCATTATCATGTGAGGAAGAGTGTAAAGCACTAAGGGTTATGCCGTGCCGTTTCATATTCATTATCATTGTTTCTGTCATTTATTATGGTAAGGATGAGATTCTAGAGGATTTAGTGGTGCCCACGCTGCAGTTTCAACTCGTCATGGCAGAGGTTACATGAGTCGACCAGTTCATTTAGCACTTCCAGCTACTCGTAATGCTCCAGCTTTTTCGAGGATTCAGGTCACCTATTGGGAACAACCACTCTCCGATGCACCTCCTGCACGGGATGCCTTCAACAGTCAAACTCAGTTTTAGCAGCCACACCTACAGAGAGATTATTTCGAGTGTTATTCTACTAGGCATATGATGAGAGATTGTCCCAAACTTAGAAGGGTTGCACCTCCTTAGGCTCCACATGGTTCATAAACTATGGTTGCTGCTCTAGTTGCTGATCCACCTGCACCGCCAGCTAGGGGTGGAGGTCAGGCGGGGCTAAATGAGGATGTGTATCGATTATAGGCAGCTGAACAAGGTTACGGTCAAGAATAAGAACCCACGACCACGTATTGATGATTCGTTCGACCAACTTCAGGGTGCTTGGATTTTCTTGAAGATTGATTTGAGATCGGGGTACCATCAATTGAAGATTTGAGATTCAGATATTTCGAAGACTGCCCTCAGGACTCGCTATGGTCACTATGAGTTATTGGTGATTCCATTTGGGCTAACCAAGGCCCCACCAACATTTATACACTTGATGAATAGTGTATTCCATCCATATCTTGATTCTTTCTTCATCGTGTTCATTAATGACATATTGGTTTATTCTCGCAGCCAGGAGGATCATGAGCAACACTTGAGGATCATGCTTCAGACCTTGAGGGAGAAAAATCTATATGCTAAATTCTCCATGTGTGAGTTTTGACTTGATTCAACGGCATTTTCGGGTCATGTGGTGTCTAATTAGGGGATTAAGGTGGATCAGAATAAGGTGGAGGCAGTTCAGAGCTGGCCTAGACTGTCTTCTGCTACTGAGATCTGGAGCTTTCTAGGCTTGACCGAGTATTATCGCCGTATTATAGAGGGGTTTTCCTCCATTGCAGCTCCTTTGACCAGATTGACTCAGAAGGGTGCACCATTCAAGTGGTCCTACAAATGCGGCGAGAGCTTTCAGAAGCTCAATACTGCCTTGACCATAGCTCCAGTTCTGGTTTTTCCTTCAGCATCGGGTTCTTATAAAGTTTATTGTGATGCTTCGCGGATTGGAATTAGGTGCGTGTTGATACATGAGGGTAGAGTGATTGCTTATGCTTCGCGTCAGTTGAAGCCCCATGAGAAGAACTACCCAGTACACGATTTAGAGTTGGCAACCATTGTTCATGCATTGAAGATTTTGAGGCACTATCTCTAGGGCGTGTCTTATGAGGTATTCACAGATCATCGGAGTCTAGAGTTCTTGTTTAAGCAAGGATCTGAACTTGAGGCAACGAAGGTGGTTAGGGATATTATGTCATGCCCCGAACCTGGGCCTGGGCATAACACGACACTCGGTGCCTGACTTCATGTGACCGAGCGAACCAACTGGCTGGCTGAATCAACATGTGATATCATAACATACTAAATGCGGAAGATAAACTAACACATGCTGATATACTAAAAGTCTGGACGATATAAATCAAAGTGCGGAAATACTAATACAATTCTGAAACGTATTTATAGCCAGCATGGCTTAATATGAAAAGCCTGCGACTCTGTCTAACTGTTACTCTAGTCTATAAAGCCTCTAATGAAGTACTGAAAATACTGACTGTCTGAAAATTACTGAAGACTATAAGGTAATAATAATTCCCCGAACGAACTGGGGATCACCAAATAACTGGTGCAAGAATCCTAGCGCTCTGAATCGTCAACCTGTAAATCATTACCTGCATCGTGAGATGCAGGCCCCGGGCCAAAAGGGACGTCAGTACATTTGAATTGCACTGGTATATAAAGAAACTGAAAGAAAGAATTATAAGTGCCGAAACTGAAACTAAGCTGATAGCTGAGAATTGATAATTGATCACTAAAATGATAACTGATAAATCAAATGATAACTAATAACTGATAACTGGACTGATAACTAATAACTGAACCGATAACTGATAACTGATATGGTAACTAATAATTGAACTGAAGGGAAGTGAGGATATGAATACTCCCTCTTCTGAATGATGAACAACCTGTTTATCTGAATATTAAACAGCGGCCTCAGGCCCAAGTATATGTACACATAACTACGACCTCAGGTCCAAAAATGCATAAAGCATAAACTGCGACCTTAGTCCCAAACATGCATAAAGCATAAACTGCGGCCTCAGGCCCAAATATAGGTGTTCAACATTCAGGAACTGAGAATCATACTGAAATACATGATGCTGAAATACTGAACCATACTGAGTTACATGATACTTGAATACTGCACAGAGCTAGACTGAGACATGTGTTCATGAACTGATTATGAAAATTGAAACTTTGACTGTTTATGACATGCTGAGTAATCTAGACTAAGACTCGTGGGCATCAAACCAAAGTCTATATTGATTACGCACTGATTTCACAACGTTCAGAATGAAAGTCATGAACGAGTTATGAAGCTAGAAAATAGAAGTTCTGCAACTATCAAGGAACTAGGCTTAACTATATTTCTGAGGCAATTAGTTACGTCGTAAAAGAAACGTATTGTAGGGAGAATCAATAACATTCCCAAACATAGAGAGTTAGCCTCACATACCTTAACTTCCTGCTCTTGAGCATAATACAACATTCACCAACCCTTTCAACTTTAATCTATATCAATACAAGTCAAAGTGATTCCAAATTAGCAACAACAGTCATGTTTTGGTCACTTAGGCATTTTATCAAACACTTGGTGGCATAAAGCTTCATAGTCCTTATTAATGGTGTCTCTACACCCAATAACCCATTCTCTTGCTCCTAGATAAATTCTAAAGTCTCAAATGCTTATAATCAACATTATCCTTTATCACGCATAAGGTAAATAATACCCTTAACCAATAATCAACAATCAATACACCAAACCTATAACCATTCATGCTTTTCTATCAAACCCATCAACTCAAATATCATGAACTAGGGTCTATAATTATTAAACTAATGTTAAAATCAATTTGAGGGTGAAGACATTACCTCCTTGAAGTTCAATCCCCTTGAATTCGAGTTCTAGGGTTCCTTCTCTCAACAATGATGTCCCAATCGAATATCTAATGATATGGAGGGTTTACCCATGTTAATAAGATGTTGGAAAATTAAAATTAACTTAGAATCACCATTAGAACTTACCTTGGGTGGTGGAGGGACCCTTAAGGAGTTAGGTTTTTGAGAGCTTTCCTTTTTAGAGCAAGTTTTATGTTTTGAGGATGTGGGGGACGGAGTAGGTCTCTAAAAATGACCCCCCACGAGTTTCCCCGCGCACTTGGAGGCCCCAACCGTGCACCTGACCGCGCTAAATGGCCAGAACACCGCCGCATTAGCACGACCACGCTACTGGGCGTGCATATTGCATACTGCTCTGTAAAACGGGAATAACCTTTTTCAAAGAGATCCGTTCGAGCTCCATAATATATAGTTGGAAAGCTATTTCAAATTCCTACAACTTTCATGCTTTGGGTTTTCCAAAATTTCGTACAAATTTTCACTAAACACTGCTGGAAGACGGATCTTCTGCAAACTTAGTCGATTTTGTCGAATCTTATGCACCTCACTTTCCATCTTGATTTTAAAACAACTATTTTCACCCATAATCATCCCGATAGGACTTCATATGTTCAAAATATAACCTTACTACTCCTTTAACTCATTCATACCTAAGACGAATTTACGGGGTGTTACATATTAAAGGACTATGATAACACCATTCTATATCATCTTGGGAAGGCTAATGTGGTGGCCAATGCTTTGAGTAGGAAGGCTGAGAGCATGGAGAGTCTTGCTTATATCCCTGATGGGGATAGACCATTAGCATTGGATGTTCAAGCTTTGGAAAGTCAATTCATGAGGTTGGATATTTCAGAGCTTAGCCGAGATCGTACTTCCGTGGTTTCGAGGTCTCTTTATATGGGTGCATCAAAGCGCGTCAGTATGATGATATATATTTGCTCGTCCTTAAGGACATGGTGCAACACGATGATACCAATGAGGTTTCTATTGGAGATGATGGGGTGTTGAGGATGTAAGGCCAGATTTGTGTGCCTAATGTCATGGGTTACGTGAGTTGATTCTTGAGGAAGCCCACAGTTCGTGGTATTCCATTCATCCAGGTTTCGGGAAGATGTACAAGAATTTGAGGCAGCACTAGTGGTGGAGAAGAATGAAGAAAGATATAGCGCAATATGTGGCTCGGTGTTTAAACTATCAACATGTGAAGTACGAGCATCAGAGACCGTGAGGTTTACTTCAGAGACTTGATATTCCAAAGTCGAAGTGGTATCGTATCACCATGGATTTGGTTGTTGGACTTCCACGGACCTTGAGGAAATTCAATATAGTGTGGTTATTGTGGACAAACTGACCAAGTCTACACACTTCATTCCGGTTGTGACTACCTATTCTTCAGAGCAGCTGGATCAGATTTATGTTCGTGAGATTTTTCGCATTCATGGTGTGCCGGTGTCTATTATCTCCAATCAAGGAACACAGTTCACATCGTATTTCTGGAGAGTTGTGCAACATGAGTTAGGCACACAGGTCGAGTTGAGCACGTCATTTCATTCCTAGACGGACGGGCAATCCGATTACACCATTCAGATCTTGGAGGACATGCTACGTGCATGTGTTATGGATTTCGAGGGTTTATGGATTAGTTCCTGCCGCTCGCAGAGTTCGCCTACAACAAAAACTACCAATCGAGTATTCAGATGGATCCTTATGAGGTCTTATAAGAGAGGCAATGTCGTTCTCCAGTTGGTTGGTTTGAGCTGGGGGAGGGTAGGTTGTTGGGAACTGATTTGGTTTGGGATGCCTTGGAGAAAGTCAAGTTGATTCAGGATCGACTTCGTACAACACAATCCAGGCAGAAGAGTTACGCTAATCGAAGGGCTCGTGATGTAGAATTCATGGTGGGAGAGAGGGTTCTGCTTAGAGTTTCACCCATGAAGGGTGTGATGAGGTTTGGGAAAAAGGGAAAGTTGAGACCTAGGTATAATGATCCTTTTGACATCCTTGAGAGAGTTGGTGAGGTGAAAACTTGTATTTCCACCCAGCTTATCAGGAGTTCACCCGGTGTTCCATGTTTCCATGCTCTGGAAGTATTATGTTGATCCGTCACATGTTTTAAATTTTATCCCAGCCTAATTGGACAAGGATTTGACTTAAATGAGGAGTCGATTGTTATCCTTGTCACGACCCAAACTGAAGGGCCGCGACGGACACCGAGTGCCTAACTTAACCGAGTACCAACATACTTCTTATCATACAATCATGGGTAAATGAGCTGGATAGGCTGTCATGAGATAACCAGAATAAATCATATGGGGATACTAGACATAGGATGACCCAACATGATATAGAAACTTATACATGTGACATACGGGTCTATAAGGCTGACATGATCATTTGTACACTCAAAACATAGGTTGACAAGGCCATATAAGTATCCATATACATGACATCTATCTAAAAGCCTCTAATAGTACATAAACATCATAAAGGTCGGGATAGGACCCCGCTATACCAATCAATACATGTCCAAAGAATATTGAACAAATAGGCAACTCCGGAGCAAGTTGAGTGTGCCAACACCATCTGCTGAGCTGATAGCCTACTAGGAACTGTAAACTTGTCTATCGGGAACTGCATGCATGAAATGTAGCGTCCCCAAGCAAAAGTGACACTAGTACAAATAAAGTACCGAGTATGTAAGGCATGAAAAACAGTATATAAAAGACATGAAAGAAACCTGGAGTAAAGGACTCAACCCGTAAGTCTTATAGTGAATCATGAAACATTTATAATGTCATGCCTAGCGTATAAATATCATATCATCCGCAGGTATATGCATGCATAACATTATTAAGCCTCTGATGGTATCCCATCATATCATCCCGGACTCTGTGGACGAAATCATCAACGTATACCAGCTGATCATGTGGTGGTGCGTATATAACGCCATAACCTTTCCCCATACCTTATATACATATCATATACGTATATATAACGCCATCTGGTCATGGGTCAATGTACATATATAAACGAATGCAATGCATAAGAAGTAAGTCAATAAGATCTCTAGGGATTTCATAGTTCAATATTCCTTTGGTTGATATCATGAAATAAACTTTATCAACATCCGTGTTTTCTGAGACCCATGAACAAACGATATAATAGTAGGACACATGGGGAATCAAGAACATAGGCACACCTAGCACTTCTATGAATAGAATCATTTATGAAAGATTTGCATTTTCTTGTTTCGTTTTTATCACATGAATCATGCCAAAAGGAAATAAGGGATAGCCTAACATACCTTTGCAATCTTCTCTTCAATCGTCAACCAAGCTCAATATGATCTTCTTACGTCTACAATGAGTAAACCGACTTTGTCGTCATCATATAGGCGTTGTAACTCTCATATTTCGAAACCAATATTCTACAAGAAAATAGACATCACCTCCCTTGTTTTATCTAAATACCATAAGGTATTAAAAGTCACCAAACAAACTCAAACAACAACAATACAATTCACAATAAGCTCTTTTTGATTACTTCAACAACCATTTTGAGCGACAAGCTCACTTTGTGACTAAACAACTATTGTTTGAAACCTCTTCTTCCTTCCAAAATTTATCAACAATATTAACCGCCACATATTCAATTTTCCTACTATTTTTCAGCCATAATACAACTTTAAAACGAACCCATAACAGTCCCACAATTTCAGCAACTCAAAACTTATTTTTATGATTACTAAAACACATTTCTGACTTGTCTTTTATTTCAAATTGAGAAACACAACCAACAAGATATAATTAAGCCACTTATCATATAAAACAAACATGAATTAGACTTAAAATTAAGTTCGCAACCAACCAACATTGATGCCATAACAAATATCATACTACTTTTTGAAACTCGCAAGTTCTAGTCTTTAAAATCGAGCTACAACTCGTTGAAGCTTAAATGAGGGAAAGAGAGGCATAAACATACCTTGGAATAAGTAGAACCAACAAAACCTAGCCCCTTTTCATCCAAAAGCAGTCCCATAATGCAGCTTTAAGAAGGAGAAAGGGAAATTAGAAAGTTGTCTGGGTTTTTTGGTACTAGAATCACTTCGTATCACCTGAAATCACCTACAATTTATGTGGGATTTTTGGGGGAGGAGTTGCAGTTCTCCTATGTTTTGCTCATGAGATTATGTTGAAAATTTGAGATAATCATCCCATATAAAGGGCCCCTTGTCCTCCCTAAATCTGGCCCTTTTTGGGGATTTATTTTGTCCCTTCATTTAAGCAAGTAGGCGATGCACCTACTTGTCACCTACCAGTCTATGTAGTCTCGCAAAAATATGAATATCTCTCTAATACAATGTCGTATTGATGAACGGCTTAATGCGTTAGAAAGTAGACTCGTAGTTCTTCAATTTGGTATGTGGATAATCCTTTAATCCCAAGTAAATTGGGAGAAAAGAGCAGCTACATGTGACCTAATTTTCAGCATATGTATGAATATAACTTGTGATGACCTTTGCCAAATTTTTTCCCACAAATCTCTTAACTTCAACACATGACTATCGTACGACTAAAATAACTCATAAAATAACCTCCTTATCATGTTAAGCACCCTAGTCTCACTCCAAAAGTACATGTTATAACATTCCCAACTTGTCGACATTTGACGAAACTTATTTTCTTCAATTTATTTAGATTCTAAGCCTTTCAACCCTCTTGGTATGTGTTATCCATGATCTTGAAGATTTTTAACCTCCAAGATAACATGATTAACTTAATTTATGTACTTTCAAAGACGATCTCATTTCCGAGCTTACATCAATTGACTTACTATGTACTCTCAAGTACGAAAACATGAGGTGTAATATCATTTCCCCCTTTGGAACACTCATCCTCAAATATTGACTGATGCGCTTATCAGTATCATAACCTATAACTGCTATGAATACTTTAATATTCTCCTTTCCATCTAGGCAACTGTTTTGTGAATACATTCAAAGGTCAGGGCATTCCACCCTTTAGGTCGCTTTCTCACACCACGACTTGTGATTGGAATTCTTCCAATCTCGTAATAGTTGCTACCTTCTGTCATGCAACTTTTATGACTTTGACATTTTATGTATGCGTATGCGACTCTTCTCTCCTTTTTCCTCCATACTATACCATCACTCTTATTTCGATATATTGTTACCGAGGTCTGCTACCCAACTCTAGGTTACTTTCTCGCTATTTATCGTATATGTATAAATCTAAGTCCTTTAATGCTTCCCAATTACCGTTCATCTTAATGACGACCCAATCTCATATCATACTTTGGAACCTCTATCCCTCTATTGTCGATTCACCTTAATATTAATCTATAATATACCACCGATAACTTGAAACCTCTTACGTAATACCTTGTCACTAGGGCATACGGCTCATCATGGAACATTTGAAGTGATTTGCCTGATCCATGTAGGGATGATACTATACTTCAATAACCATATTTCATAGTACGCCAATGTGACTCATCATATGAGGGTATTCTAATCCCGTGCAATTCATGAAATCCTTTTTCTTAAAATCATTACTCAATCAAAGGCCTAAACGTCATCCTCTTATCTATCACCATTATACCCTTATTCTACTACCAGGGCAGCATTTCATCTCTTCTAATTTCACCTAGTATTAGAGTCCTCCGAGTTCACCCAGGCTAGACGAGCTTTCTATAAATTATGGAAACCATCAGCTCTCTTGTTTTGATGGGTTTAATCCCGAGGACTTACCTATTCTCGTTACCTTCTCACTTACCTTTTCTTATCCTTATCCCTATCTACCTAAATCCTTGTTGCTCTATGATACTTTATTTTGCGACCTACACATATCTATTTATACTACTCGCAAGCTTTAACTTGCTAGCACAGTAGATTTCCTTTCGTGCCTTCTCAGTTTTCTTTAAATATAAACAATTACTTTACCTGGTCGTTCTGCCGCTTGCTGCATGGATACTTGGCTTATCTTAGTGCCCATGAATACTGGAATTCCCTCTAACTCATATGATCTCAAATATCACTTTTGATTTTTTTTTCTTCCCGTTCATTAGCCACGATAGGTGCTACTTTCTTATGGAGTGTATACACTATTGTAGTGAGACTGTTGTTACAGGACCATTTATTCTTCAAGTTACTATGCTTGGGTTGAAGCCTTCTTCCTTATTTCCTAATCTAGTCTTTCTTTGTAGTACTTAGGGGAGACCCTCTGACTCTTGTAAAGCTGCAAGCATATTACATCATATACGTGACAAAATTTTTGATGTTCTTGCTCGCTTATAATTATCCCTAGTTAGTACCTTTGCGCCTTTGTGCTCGTAGGGTTGCTTCTGAACTGAAATTTTTGACTCTCTTCCCAATGGCACTCTCTTTTATTTCTGTAACACTTATACGATACCTTTAACTACCCCAACTCTTATCTGAATATTTCTCAAGGATCACGATGTCATATCTGCAATACTGAATTCCCTATGTTGGGGTTCACTACGTTTATGTGCATGATTTGTTGCTTTATCCGTATCCTCTTGTATATCCATAACTATATTCCGCGTTATCTCTCTTGGGTTGTTTCCTTTGTCTTAACTTATCTCTCACACTATCTCCTTATGTATCAAGTGTTCATTCACACTTATTTGTCAATAACATCCTGTGCGGGAACCCGTACCGCCTCTCCTCGGCATCGTGCTTGCACAATGTTCTGGAGTCTTAACATATCCACATGATCTGAATTAACGCAATCTCATTCCTTTCACCTTTTTACAGCATTCTTCCTTTACTACCACAGTGACCTGAATCACATAACTCCAATTTAATACCAAATCACACCATCTTCCCCCTTTAGGGGAGTACTAACATTTAATGCTATGAAGATTTACCTATAAATGTTTTACCTCTTCATCTTTGCATCTTTTCACATCTTCACTGACTCTTACTCGCCTTGCAGTAACCGTTCGGTACCAAGGATAACTGAATTTCTTATGCACGAGGGTGATACCTAGTGTAACTGGCACACTTAATCCCTTGAGCTTAACTCTACTCGCAGTGCTTGATTTAGTGGATCGTCTTCTTGAGTTAATTTTAAAGGTTATTCTTTTGTTGTCCATTCTATTATTGCCGGAACGCTATCTCTGAAAGTCTCATGATGTCGACTATTATCAAATCTTCCCATCCCTAATTCATGTTCAGTTATCTTGTTCACTAGCCCATACTGATTTCTATTACTCTGGGGGTTTAACTTAGCCATAAATCATGCTGGAGTCGCCAACTCATTTCTCGAAATAAGGGTATGACTTTATGGCTTATACAATTTTATTTTCTCAAGGCCGGTCACCTCTTGTCTTTTCCTTCACTTTACTATAGACTCTGTCAGTCTGTCATATTTTGATTTATCGTTATCACCCATTAATCACATTTTACTCATAATGCTTCACTTACTCTCTCCATATTCCCCGGTTAATATTTCTGTCTATCACTTTATTCTGAAAACTTCAACAAAACATTCTTTCACTTTTAGCTCCCCTTGCTTCATCTCACTAGCTCTTTGGGACACCTAACATTCTCTCTTTTTTTTTTCTTTTATTTACTACGGGCGGGAGTCATACTAAGGTAAATATTTATCCTTATAGGATTCCACTGCCTATCTGTCACGACCCCAAATCCTAAGTCGGCCGTGATGACGCCTATCATGGAACTAGGCTAGCCAACCATTTCAGATTATCAATATATCCCATAATTTCACCAAAATTTAGCAGATTTTAAAAATATCAGAAAGAGATAAACAAATACACACTTCCCCAAAACCCGGAGTCAACTGTCATGAGCATCTAAGACTGAAAATACAATGTACAACAGTGACTTGCTACAACAAAAGTCTAAGGTACAAAAGACCAAAAGAAACTATAATCTGAGGGAAGGAAAAAAGGTGAGATGGGGACGCTGAGCAGCTACCTCAATCCGCGAACAACTCCAACCTCATCCGAAAATCAACTAGTGGGATGGTCCGGTACCTGGATTTTTGCACACAGAGGTGCAGGGAGTAACGTGAGTACGCCAACTCAGTAAGTAATCAATGTAACTAGAAACTTGAGTGTAATGACGAGCCATTTAAATCATGTAAATCCATATAATGAATAACAGTAGAAATGAATAAATCAAGGCAGAAATTCTACAATTCTGAATATTTCATAAAACTCCGGTTTCCATTTAAAAGTCTCGTATAAAAACATTTGTCCAACATTTGTTACAAAGGCTCAGTGTAAAGAAGGGTGTAAACCGCATTTTCATAAATTATAAGCCCCTCGGGCACAGTATCACTCACAATAAAGCCTCTCAGTCACTCGTAACTCCACTATCAGTATGTCATGCTCTCACGTAATACTCGTACTCAACAAGTACCAGGAACACACACAAATGCTGCGGCGGGCAGCCCGCTCCACTACTATTTATATATATATATATATATATATATATATACTGCGGCGGCGTGCAACCCGATCCATAAATAACATACGTTACGGCATACAACCCGATCCATATAATAGTCGACTACGCTCACTAGGGGTGTACAGACTCCTGGAGGGGCTCCTTCAGCCCAAGCGCTATATATGCTGCGGCGTGTAGCCCGATCCAATATGTATATTGATGCGACATGCAGCCCGATCCATATATAACATATATTGCTGCAGCGTGCGGCTCGATCCATATAATATAATCTATATTGCTGCGGCATGCAGTCCGACCCATATGTAATATATAACATATATATTGCTGCGGCGTGCAACCCGATCCATAACTATCCTCACATACTCGGCTCTTGGCCTGACTCAGTCACCCTCACAAGCCACTTGGGTAGTTTATCTCAACTTATGGGACTCAGCCCAAATTACTTTTCAGAGTTTTCAAAGCAGTGTGATAACAGTGAAAATAACAACAAGTAGGAAACATGACTGAGTTCACAATTGTTCTAACACGATAGTGGTAGAATAGTGTAAAAGTACCCAAACATGGAAAAATACCCCTGAGGGTCTAATCAGGTCGGCACAAGGCCCCAAACATGGCTCACAATCCATAAACAAGTATAAACTTCCGAAACACAGGATACCATAAGGTTTCAAACCAAATACGCGGCTTAATAGTCGCTACTGTCACGTCCCAAAATCGAGGGACGAGACTGACGCCCAACCGGATGAACCCGTCCAAGTGAATCTAGATTTTCCTTTCCTACCCGACGCATTTCCCCGTGTTCATAATGTACCCTTTGTAAGTGAAACAACAAAATAGAATCAATCATGCGATTACAACATAAATCCCTTTCATCTTTTAACATTTTCAACATTAGATATTACCAAAACATCCATACTAAGTACAACATTCCCGATACGGGTCCACGATTACGAGTAAGTACAACAACTACCCAAAATATGTTTACAACCCACATAGTGTCTACGGAGCCTCTAAGAGTAAGGAGAATAATACATAGACGTGCCGGTAACAAGGCCCCGGCTATACCTCAAAAGGGATGACATAAACAAAATGAATCAACATGATTTACACACAGCCCCGAGAGGAAGTGAGGCTCACCAAGACTGTTGAAGAGATGGATGGAAAGGCACCACTAACGGCGATCAGCGCTACCTGTTACAGAACCACCTACATCTATTTAAAAGATGTAGCGCCCCGGAAAAATGGACGTTGGTACCATTGAATAGCACTAGTATGTATGAACAAACCTACTCTAGATAGAATAAACATCAACAATCAACACAAATAGAGGCATCAGATAACAATACACCGAGGCAAGGAAAAATACAAACAAGAGTTACCACCACCCTCGTCCCGTTTTGCCATCTTTTGGGTTAATGTACTTTTAATTTCATCTTGTCATTATTATTACTGATCCACCGTGTCATTGTCACACGGAGTCCGATCTCTGCCCGATCGGCTAAGCCATCCTAGGTGAGGTCCGAATTTCAATCACATCACATATAATAACCGTGGCTTGTTCTCACGGAANCCGATCTCTGCCCGATCGGCTAGGCCATCTCAACTGTAAACAGTGAGGACAATAATCATCATCAAATCATAATCATATCACAATATCAAGTCATCCATGTGTACGACATGGAGTCCGATCCCAGCCAGACCGGATAGGCCTTCTCACCCCTAAGACATTTTCCTGGAACAATTATGGGTGTTTTATATCACTTACATCAATTTTAACCTTTTTGATCCCCAACACATATTGTTCTTTGATTCGTCTTCCATATCATTAGAATCCTTTGATTCACATTTCACAACAATTCATCCTTTAATCCATATTCCATAACCTTCCATTCCATTAATTCATGTTTCACAACAACTCAACCTCATGTTTCGCATTTCACATCATTACCGTCTCTTTACCCACATTTCATATCATAGCAACTTTTGATTCATATGTCGTACCATTCTAGTCTTTCATAATTACCACACCCATCATATGCAAGGATCACACACATAGTAGAAGAAGGAATAAAATGATCACAACTCATATATTCAAGTAGCACAACGATATGGTATTAGCATGGAATGACATAGAAGCAAATATTCCTCAATTAGGCACATAGAACACATAAATTTCGTAGATATCCGACAATAGAATCATACCCGGAAAGTGAGCACCACGGGTTTATCCTATGAGGATTAGAGTTAGCCATACATACCTTGAGTTGGAATTTCTCTATAATTTCTATCTAAAATCACCGGACCTTCTAACGCCTTCAATCTAATTTATAATGTGACACATTCAAACTTAGAGTTAGGAACCTTGAACTCATTTGGGAATTTTATCAACTACTATGTGGTCCTTTAGATTAACTAACCCCTTTTTAGTGAAAGATTGCCCTAGCTTACTTCCCTTTGCTAGATTATGGAAGATTATTCACATGCATGCAAGGTTTCACTTTTTATTTTCAAGAACAAACCTATGTGTGTTTTATTCTTATACAAAATCTGAGAAATTGGGGAAATAGGGTGAAGACTTACCTTTTTGAGTGAAGAAGATGACAATAACTCGCTAATTTCCGGGCTTGAGTAATTTTAGAAAATCAAATTGGATGATGTTGAAACCTTCTCTCTCAAGAAATCTCTTCTTCTCTCTTTATTCTTGGTCAGAAAATCTTTAAAAATGAAGGGAAAGGGGTTTTATAAAACAGGGGTTCGGGTTTTAAATTTAGAAAATAGGAGCCTCGACACAGAGATGCGGTCAGGAATGCAATCGCATTCCTGCTATGCGGTCCGCATTCCTATCGCATAAATGGCCCTCAAAATGGGCCAAAAGGAGACCGGACTGCCAGGTATGCGACCGGACTGCCCTCAAAATGGGCCAAAAGGAGACCGGACTGCCCAGGTAGTGCGTCGCATAACCTCCCTCGCAAAAACCATGGGGCAAGAGTGCGACAATTATGCGGCCCACATTCGCAAAATGTGATCGCGTTCTAGGCCGCATAACTGTCCTCAAAAGGGACAACAAACTGTCCAGGTATGCGACCACTATGCAGTCCACATACCTGTTATGCAATCGCATAGTGCGTCGCATAACGCGCAATTTCTGGAAAATTTAATCTTTCAAGTTCAGGGATACTTTTTACTAAAAAAAAAAGACCATTTTAAGAATTTCTACCATTATAACAACACAGGACCTATTCGGGCATTATTTTAGACATAGAAATTTTACGGGTCTTTACATCCTCCCCCACTTAAAATCATTTGTCTTCGAATGAGGATCGGGAAATCATTTGGTTTTGAAAACACAATATGCCAACCCCCAATTTCTACTAACTCCGATATTTTCTGAAAATTTCGCCAGAGTTCTTCTGTAATTAGGCCTATCTACCTGACAGAGAGCCCCCAAAACACATGTTCTTAACCAGTTCCACACATAACTAGTTATTTCATGGCCTTGCACATAATTTGGTCACCTCGACAAGTCCCATATAATTCAATTACTTCAACATGCCATATACACTTCAATTAATCATTACCAATCTACACTTCAATTAATCATTTAACCATCACATGAGTTTCACATAATTTCATTTACTCCAAGGGGTTGCACATTACTCAAATAGTCACAACATACACAATTATGACACAACTTGAGAAGTTACAATAGTAGAGCAGTTAGGGGAAAATAGGGTGCTTTTGCACAAAACTGAACATAACATATAATTGCTTAGAGATGACGATTCGCACGATCACTACTAGACTTATTCAAACAAATGGGGATATTTTTCTTTCGTTTCATTTTCCGCTTCCCATGTGGCTTCCTCAACTTGCTGACTTCGCCACAACACTTTAACTGAAGCAATTTCTTTGTTCCTCAATCTACAGACTTGCCTATCAAGAATAGCAACCAAAACCTCTTCATACGATAATTCTTCATTAACCTCAATAGTCTCAACTGGCACGATGGCTGATGGATCTCCAACCACTTTCTTCAATATAGACACATGGAACACCGGGTGCACTACTGACATCTCAGGGGGCAATTTCCAGCCTACAAGCCACCTGTCCTATCCTTTGAGCAATCCTATGTGGTCCGACATACCTTGGGCTCAATTTCCCTTTCTTCCAAAACCGCATTACTCCCTTCATGGGAGACACCTTCAAGAATACGCAATCATCTATTTGGAATTCCAAATCTCTACGAAGAACGTTCGCATAGGATTTCTGACGACTCTGAGCAGTTTTCATCCTCTCCTGAATGACACTAACTTTTTCCATAGCTTGGTGCACAAGGTCTGGTCCTAACAATTCTGCCTCACCAACCTCAAACCATCCGATCGGAGACCTACATCTCCTTCCGTACAATGCCTCAAATGGGACCATCTGGATACTAACATGGAAACTGTTATTATAAGAAAATTATATAAGTGGCAAGTGATCATCCCAGCTACCCTTGAAATCTAATACACAAGCCCGTAACATGTCTTCAAGTGTCTGAATGATCTGCTCTGCCTGCCCATCAGTTTGTGGATGGAATGCTGTGCTGAGATTTACCTGAGTACCCAAACCTTGCTGAAATTTTCTCCAAAATTTAGCTGTGAACTGGGCCCCTCAATCCGAGATAATAGATACTGGAGTTCCATGGAGCCTGACTATTTCTTTGACGTACAACTGAGCGTACTGTTCTGCAGTACCGGTGGACTTGACTGGCAAGAAGTGAGCTGATTTCGTGAGTCGATCCACTATCACCCAAATCGAATCGAACTTTCGCTGAGTGCGGGGTAACCCTACCACAAAGTCCATATTGATCATCTCCCATTTCCACATCGGTATTTCCATAAGCTGCGTCAACCCACTGGGCCTCTGATGCTCGGCCTTCACTTGCTGACAATTTGAACACTTAGCCACAAAGTCTGCCACAACCCTCTTCATACCATTCCACCAATAAATTTCCTTGAGATCGTGATACATTTTCGTAGAACCTGGGTGTACGGAATACCTGGAATTATGAGCCTCTGCCATTACTCTTTCCCGAAGATCATCCACATCTAGAACGCATAACCTCTCTTGACACCGCAGGACACCGTCATCATTGCCGAGTGAGAATGCTGAAGTCTTGTGATTCAAAATTGCTTCCCTCAATTGTGCCAAAGCCGGATCCCTGAATTGCTTTCCCTTGACTTCTGTTACAAGCAAAGATTCTGCTCCATTACGCACCACGACATCCCCTTCGCCTGATGTCGAAAGACAAACCCCCAGACTAGTCAACTGATAAACTTCCCGAGCCAAAAGCCTCTGACCGGCTTCCAAATGTGCCAAGATACCCATAGATTTCCGACTAAGAGCGTCGGCTACCACATTCGCCTTCCCTGGATGGTACAAAATATTCATATCATAGTCCTTGAGGAATTCTAACCACCTCCACTACCTTAAGTTCAACTCCTTCTGCTTGAATAAATGCTAAAGACTCTTGTGGTCTGTGAACACGTCCACATGGACCCCATAAAGATAATGCCGCCAGATTTTCAATGCAACAAAACCGCCGCGAGCTCTAAATCATGCGTCGGATAATTCTTCTCGTGATTCTTGAGCTGCCTTGAAGCATACTCTATAACTTTACCACATTGCATCAACACACACTCCAAACCAACCCTTGAAGCATCACAATAAACTACAAATCCCTCCGAACCTTCTGGCAAGGTCAACACTGGTGCCAAAGTCAATTTCAGTTTCAATTCCTGGAAACTCTTTTCACAAGCATCGGACCACTGGAACTTAACCGCTTTCTGCTTCAGCTTAGTCAATGTGGAGGCGAGGGTAGAAAATCCCTCCACGAACCTCTGATAATATCTAGCCAAACCCAAGAAACTGCGAATCTCTGTCGGGGTCGTTGGTCTAGGCCAATACTTTACCGTTGCAATCTTTTGGGGATCAACCAGAATCCCTTCCCTGGAAACAACATGGCCCAAAAAGGTGATTGATTCTAGCCAAAACTCACATTTTGAAAACTTTGCGTACATTTGGTGCTGATGAAGAGTCTGCAGATATGCCCTAAGGTGATTACCATGATCTTCCTGACTTCGCGAATAAACAAGGATATCGTCAATGAAGACAATCGCAAAGGAGTCAAGAAACGGTTTGAAAACCCGATTCATAAGATCCATAAAAGCTGTTGGGGCGTTGGTTAGCCCAAAAGACATTACCTCAAAGTGCCCATAACGAGTCCTGAAGGCGTTCTTAGGAATATCTTGCTCTCTGATCTTTAATTGGTGATACCAGGATCGTAAATCAATCTTTGAGAAGAACCTAGCACCTTGAAATTTATCAAATAAATCATCTATCCGAGGCAATGGGTAATATTCTTGATGGTGACCTTGTTGAGCTGCTGATAATCAATACACATCCGAAGCGATCCATCCTTCTTTCTAACAAATAGAACCGAAACGCCCCAAGGCGACACACTAGGCCTAATGAAACACGTTTATAATAGATCCTTCAATTGCTCTTTTAACTCTCTCAATTCTGCTGGCGCTATTCGGTAGGGTGGAATAGACATTGGATGCGTATCTGGCAATACATCAATCCTGAAATCAATCTCTCTATCAGGTGGAATCCCAGGAAGCTCATCCAGAAAAACCTCAAGAAACTCATTCACAACAGGCACAGATTCGGGAGGAGGCACCTCTGAAGTGGTGTCCGCAACCCGGACCAAGTGGTAGATACACCCCTTCCTGATCATCTTCGAGGCCTTAAGGCACAACATCATTCCCCTTCCATTCAATAACTGGTTCCTCAGGAAACTCGAGCCTCATAATTCTAGCTCGACAGTCGAGTTTAGCAAAGCACGAGTAGAGCCAATCTATCCCCATAATCACATTAAAATCTACCATTCCTAGCTCAATAAGATCAGCCATGGTATCCCGACCACACATCGGGACAACACAATTCCTATAGACTCGCACGACCGTAATAGAATCACCAATCGGAGTCAACACGGAGAACGACTCATGAAGCTGTTCGGGTTCTACCCCAAAACTTGAAGCAATAAAGTGAGTAACATATGACAAAGAAGACCCGGGATCAATAAGAGCATAAACATCATGTGTTTGAATAGTTAGAATACCTGTGACAACATCTGGAGAAGCCTCTGCACTCTGCCGACCACTCAAAGCATAGAACCGACTAGGTCCTCCCCGACCTCGGGCACCACCCCTGGCTGCACCACGCCCTACTGGTGCTGAAGGGTCTCGGGCTGGTAGGCGTGCTGAAGATGTAGCATCTGAAGAACTAGATGGCTGGGCGGCACCCCATCCTGCACCCTGGCTGGATGAAGGGCAGCCTCTATGAATATGACCCCTCACCCCATAACCATATCATACTGGGTGATACAGATAACAGGGCCCGGTATGAAACCTCTCGCACTTGGGGCATGGGCCCCTCTGCTGCTGCTGGAATCTCCCACCTGAAGGGCCTAGCTGATGGAACCCCCTGCCGCCAGAACTAGCCCCAAAATGACCTCCCTGTTGATGATGATGGTGACGCCCCGGTGACGCGGCACTAGCTGATGACTGAGCATGAGACCGGGATGGTCCTGCTGACCCTCTCCCAGGAACTTGTCTCCCTCCTCCAAAGGAACCCCCATGGCTGCCCGCCGACCGGGTTCTACTAATACTCTCTCTCTCCATCCTTATCTTCAATTTTCGAGCCTCCGTAGCCTGGGAAAATCCTACAATCTTCCCATAGTTCATATCTGAATACAGAGCAGCTGTAGCAGCTTCGTTAATAACCAAGGGAGCAAGGCCCTGAATAACCTGGCGAACTCTGACCTCCATAGTCAGCATCATGTGGACATCATACTTGGACAAGCGTGCGAACTCCATATGATATTCCCACACACTCCTGTTGCCCTGCTTGAGGACCTCAAATTCCATAGCGCGGGCTGCCATGGTCTCGACAGGCAAGAAATGGTCCATGAAAGCACCTACAAACTCATCCCACCTCGCCGGAGGGCTCCCCTCCCCACGTGAATCCTCCCATATCTCAAACCATGAATACGCTGCTCCCCTCAAATGATAGGAAGCTAAATCGACCCCCTGTATCTGTAGCCTTCATAACCCGAAGAGTCTTGTACATCTCATCTATAAAATCTTAAGGGTCGGCCTCCGGGTCGGTGCCTGTGAACTCTGGAGGGGCTAACCGCAGAAACTGGTTGACCCTGGAGCCTGAAGAATCCCCTTGCTCGCTAGAGGATGCAGGGGGCAACATGTGATCTTTGGTCCTGGGAGGTCACTAGCTGAGTCAACATCTGAATAGCTCCCCTGAGGTCCCCATCAGAAATACCGGGACCAGAAACTGGGACAGAAGAAGGATCAGGAACATCAGCGGGAGAGACTGTAGCATCCTCCGCTGGAGCAGGAATAGGAATATCCTGACCTGGGATGGAAGAGTCAAGCAGATTCAGGGTCGGGGAATCATTCTCGCCCGCACCTTTAGATAAAAAATTCACGGCCACTCCTAGGGTGGCATTGGCCTCTAGGCCGAGTCAAGCTCTCTTCTTGGGTGCCATTTACTGAAAATTAGAATAATGCACGAGTTAGGGATGGACAAACTCACCTCCCACCACATCGCACGATATAGAATATCAATAAAAGAGTACTTTCCTAAATGTCCATGCAGCCCCCTAATTATAGATGTGGTCGACAACACACCGATAAGAAGGGCTCTACTAGACACAGCTCCGAGACATCCTAGGACACTTTTACAACATTAGGCTCTGATACCAAGTTAGTCACGCCCCAAAACCGAGGGACGAGACCGGCGCCCAACCGGATGGACCTGGTCAAGTGAACCTGGATTTGCCTTTCCTACTCGACGCATTTCCCCATGTTCACAATGTACATTTTATAAGTGAAACAACAAAATGGAATCAAGCATGCAGTTACAACATAAATACCTTTCTTCTTTTAATATTTTCAACATTAGATATTACCAAGACATCCATACTAAGTACAACATTCCCGATACGGGTCCACGATTACGAGTAAGTACAACAACTACCCAAAATATGTTTACAACCCACATAGTGTCTACGGAGCCTCTAAGAGTAAGGAGAAGAATACATAGACGTGCCGGTAACAAGGTCCCGGCTATACCTCAAAAGGGATGACATAAACAAAATGAATCAACATGATTTACACACAGCCCCGAGAGGAAGTGAGGCTCACCAAGACTGGTGAAGAGATGGAGGGAAAGGCACCACTAACGGCGATCAGCGCTACCTGTTACAGAACCACCTACACCCATTTAAAAGATGTAGCGCCCCCGGAAAAAGGGACGTTAGTACCATTGAATAGCACTAGTATGTATGAACAAACCTACTCTAGATAGGATAAACATCAACAGTCAACACAAATAGAGGCATCAGATAACAATACACCGAGGCAAGGAAAAATACAAACAAGAGTTACCACCACCCTCATCCCGTTTTGCCATCTTTTGAGTTAATGTACTTTTAATTTCATCTTGTCATTATTATTACTGATCCACCGTGTCATTGTCACACGGAGTCCGATCTCTGCCCAATCGGCTAAGCCATCCTAGGTGAGGTCTGAATTTCAATCACATCACATATAATAACCGTGGCTTGTTCTCACGAAGTCCGATCTCTGCCCGAATCGGCTAGGCTAACACCTTGGCTTGTGCACAACACACGGAGTCCGATCTCTGCCCGATCGGCTAGCCATCTCAACTGTAAACAGTGAGGACAATAATCATCATCAAATCATAATCATATCACAATATCAAGTCATC
>ML417307.1:1259-18419 GCA_005239525.1 Nicotiana knightiana | reverse complement strand
CGCTACCTGCTACAGAACCACCTACATCCATTTAAAAGATGTAGCGCCCCCGGCAAAAGGGACGTTAGTACCATTGAATAGCACTAGTATGTATGAACAAACCTACTCTAGATAGGATAAACATCAACAGTCAACACAAATAGAGGCATCAGATAACAATACACCGAGGCAAGGAAAAATACAAACAAGAGTTACCACCACCCTCATCCCGTTTTGCCATCTTTTGAGTTAATGTACTTTTAATTTCATCTTGTCATTATTATTACTGATCCACCGTGTCATTGTCACACGGAGTCCGATCTCTGCCCAATCGGCTAAGCCATCCTAGGTGAGGTCTGAATTTCAATCACATCACATATAATAACCGTGGCTTGTTCTCACGAAGTCCGATCTCTGCCCGAATCGGCTAGGCTAACACCTTGGCTTGTGCACAACACACGGAGTCCGATCTCTGCCCGATCGGCTAGGCCATCTCAACTGTAAACAGTGAGGACAATAATCATCATCAAATCATAATCATATCACAATATCAAGTCATCATGTGTACGACATGGAGTCCGATCCCAGCCAGACCGGATAGGCCTTCTCACCCCTAGGACATTCTCCTGGTACAGTTATGGGTGTTTTTTATCACTTACATCAATTTTAACCTTTTTGATCCCCAACACATATTGTTCTTTGATTCGTCTCCATATCATTAGAATCCTTTGATTCACATTTCAAACAATTCATCCTTTAATCCATATTCCATAACCATCCATTCCATTAATTCATGTTTCACAACAATTCAACCTCATGTTTCGCATTTCACATCATTACCGTCTCTTTACCCACATTTCATATCATAGCAACTTTTGATTCATATGTCGTACCATTCTAGTCTTTCATAATTACCACACCCATCATATGCAAGGATCACACACATAGTAGAAGAAGGAATAAAATGATCATAACTCATATACTCAAGTAGCACAACGATATGGTATTAGCATGGAATGACATAGAAGTAAAGATTCCTCAATTAGGCACATAGAACACATAAATTCCGTAGATATCCGACAAGAGAATCATACCCGGAAAGTGAGCACCATGGGTTTATCCTATGAGGATTAGAGTTAGCCATACATACCTTGAGTTGGAATTTCTTTATAATTTCTATCCAAAATCATCGGACCTTCTAACGCCTTCAATCTGATTTACAATGTGACACATTCAAACTTAGAGTTAGGAACCTTGAACTCATTTGGGAATTTTATCAACTACTATGTGGTCCTTTAGATTAACTAACCCCTTTTTAGTGAAAGATTGCCCTAGCTTACTTCCCTTTGCTAGATTATGGAAGATTATTCACATGCATGCAAGGTTTCACTTTTTATTTTCAAAAACCAACCTATGTGTGTTTTATTCTTACACAAAATCTGAGAAATTAGGGAAATAGGGTGAAGACTTACCTTTTTGAGTGAAGAAGATGACAACAACTCGATAATTTCCGAGCTTGAGTGATTTTGGAAAATCAAATTGGATGATGTTGAAACCTTCTCTCTCAAGAACTCTCTTCTTCTCTCTCTATTCTTGGTCAGAAAATCGTTAAAAATGAAGGGAAATGTGTTTTATAAAACAAGGGTTCGGGTTTTAAAGTTAGAAAATAGGAGCCCCAACACATAGATGCGGTCAGGAAAGCGATCGCATTCCTGCTATGTGGTCCGCATTCCTGTCGCATAAATGGCCCTAAAAATGGGCCAAAAGGAGATCGGACTGCCCAGGTATGCGACCACTATGCGGTCCACATACCTGTTATGCGATCGCATAACCTCCCTCGCAAAAAACATGGGGCAAGAGTGCGACAACTATGCGGCCCGCATTCGTAAAATGCGATCGTATTCTAGGCTGCATAGCTATCCTCAAAATGAAAAGCAAACTGTCCAGGTATGCGACCACTATGCGATCCGCATTCCTGTTATGCGATCGCGTAGTGCGTTGCATAATGCGCAGTTTCTGGAAAATTTGATCTTTCAAGTTCTAGGATACTTTTTACTCAGGAAAAAAGACCGTTTTAAGAATTTCTACCTTTATAACAACATAGGGACCTATTCTGGCATTATTCTAGACATAGAAATTTTACGGGTCTTTACAGCTACGGGACGGACCAAGTCACAATCCCTATCGGTGCACGCCCCCACGCTCGTCATCTAGCAAGTGCATCACCTTATTTATCAACACAATATCAAATAACGAGGTGTGATACCCTCAGGTTTAGAGTAACAATCGCTACTTACCTCAAAAAACCCCAAAAGCTACTCCGTGACGCGCTTGCCCCTCGAATTGGCTCCCAAATGCTCCGAATTTAACCAAAACCAGATTAGCATCATCAATATACGCTAACGGAACAAAACCCAATCAAAAGATACAAATTTTAACACAATTCTCGAAATTCGGCCAAACTCGAGCCCCGAGCCCACGACTCGGAATTTGATAAAAATCACAAAACTAGAATCCTCATTCCCTTACGAGTCTACCCATACAAAATTTACCAAAATCCGACCTCAATTGTCCACTCAAAACACCAAAAGAATTTTCAAAACTTACTTCCCATTTCCCCCAATTTTCCTACTTCAATTCCTCAAATTGCATGGTGGAAATCAAGACAAATTCATGAAATTGAACCAAAAATAATTGAATAACACTTACCACAAGAACCCACTGAAAAGATCGTCCAAAATCTCCTTCCTCCGAGCTATCCAATGAAAATATTGAGTTATGGCCAAGAATCCCCGAATTTAGAACTTAAACTGTTCTACCCAGGCCTCTTTCTTCACTGTGATCGTGGAAACTCCCACGCGATCGAGAAGAACAATTCTGCTGCCCCATCAAATTACACTACGCGATCACAGACATTCACACGCGATCGCGATTCGCGATCGCGAAGAACAATGACTAAGCCCCCCACGCGCCCCTTCAACTCTACGCGATCGCGACCTCCACCACACGATCGCATATAACAAGAATCCTGCCATCCCCAGCTAGGCCTACACGATCGCAAATATCCTCCCGCGATCGCGTAGAAGGAAACTAGAAACTCACACCAGCAAAATCTCTCTAGGTTTTAAGCCTAAGAGTTGGTCCGTTAGCTACCCAAAACACACCCGAGGCCCTCAACCAAACATACCAACATATCCCCTAACATTATTCAAACTTTGTTGAGACTTCGAAACACCAAAAACAATGCAAAAACACCAAAATCACATCAAATTCAAGCCTATGAACTTTGAAACTTCTAAATTTCGCCAAAGATGTCGAAACCAACCAAAACACATCCGATTGACCTGAAAATTTGCACACATATCCAAAATGACATTACGAACATGCTCCAACTTCCAGAATTCCATTCCAACCCCGATAGCCTATTTTCCACTGCTGACCGGAAATCGCCAAAAACTAATTTTTTCCAATTTAAGCCTAATTCTACACGGACATCGAAACTTCATTCCGAACACACTCCTAAGTCTAAAATCACCTAATGAAGCTATCCGAGCCATAAAATATGCATTCCGAGGTCATTTACCAATAAGTCAACTCCCAATTGACTTTTTCAACTATTAAGCTAATTTAAGAGACTAAGTGTCTCAATTCTCACCACGACCACTCCGAACCCGAACCATCCAACCCAACACAACATAAACAAGCTAGCAATATATGATAAAGCAGAAATGGGGGAAACGGGGCTAATCTCACGAAATGACCGGCCGGGTCGTAACATCCTCTCCCTCTTAAACAAACGTTCGTCCTCGAACGGGTCTAGAAAAATACCCGGAGTCTCGAATAAGTGAGGATATCTGTCCCGCATCTCCCGCTCGATCTCCCAGGTGGCATCCTCCACTGGCTGCCCCCTCCACTGAACCTTCACTGAAGCTATATCCTTAGACCTCAGCTTTCTGACCCGTCGACCCAAAATAGCCACTGACTCTACCTCATATGACATATCACCCTCGAGCTGAACCGTGCTGAAGTCCAAAACATGAGACGGGTCACCAACATACTTCCGGAGTATCGAAACATGGAACACCAGATGAATACTCGCCAGGCTGGGAGGCAAGGCAAGTCTATAGGCCACCTCCCCAATCCTCTGAAGCACCTCAAATGGCCCAATGAACCTGGGACTCAACTTTCCCCTCTTCCCGAACCTCATAACACCATTCATGGGTGACACCTTTAGCAACACCTTCTCCCCAACCATGAAAGACACATCCCGGACCTTCCGGTCCGCATAACTCTTCTGCCTAGACTGCACCATATGAAGCCGCTCCTGAATCAACTTCGCCTTACCCAACGCATCCTGAACCAATTCTGTGCCCAATAGCCTAGCCTTGCCCGGCTCAAACCAACCAACCGGAGATATGCACCTCCTACCACATAAAGCCTCATACGGAGCCATCTGAATACTTGACTGATAACTATTATTATATGCAAACTCCGCGAGTGGCAAAAACTGGTCCCATGAACCCCCAAAATCAATGACGCACGCACGCAACATATCCTCCAAAATCTGAATCGTACGCTCTGACTGCCCGTCGGTCTGAGGATGAAATGCCGTGCTCAACTCGACCTGAATACCCAACTCTCTCTGCACGTCTATCCAGAACTGAGATGTGAACTGAGTACCTCTGTCAGAAATGATAAAAATTGGGACCCCATGCAATCGGACAATCTCGAAGTCCAACAGGAATGAAGTGCGCGGACTTGGTCAGCCGATCCACAATAACCCATATAGCATCAAACCTCCTCGAAGTCCGTGGGAGCCCAACTACGAAGTCCATGGTGATCCGCTCCCACTTCCACTCTGGAATATCAAATCTCCGAAGCAGTCCACTGGCCTCTGGTGCTCATACTTGACCTACTGACAGTTGAGACACCGAGCCACAAATTCAACAATATCTCTCTTCATCTGCCTCCACCAATAATGCTGTCGTAGATCCTGATACATTTTCGCAGCACCCGGATAGATGGAATACCGCGAACTGTGGACACGCCCATCCACATTGGGCACGCAAATCCAGCCCTGCATCCTCATGACCCCTTAATCATCAATAACCACATCCCTGGAATCACCGCGACGGAACCTGTCCTAAAGGACAAGAAAATATGGATCATCATACTGGCGTGCTCTGATCTGATCATAAAGAGAAGACCTGGAGGCTACACAAGCCAATACCCACGGAGGATCTGATAGATCCAATCTCACCAACTGACATGCTAAGGCCTGAACATCAAGTGCTAAAGGTCGCTCTGCTACTGGAAGGTAGGCTAAACTCCCCAAACTCTCCGCTCTGCGACTCAGGGCATCAGCCACTACATTGGCCTTCCCCGGATGATTTAAAATAGTGAGGTCATAATCCTTGAGAAGCTCCAACCACCTCCTCTGACGCAAATTGAGATCCTTCTGCTTAAGCATATGCTGCAAACTACGGTGATTAGTGAAAATCTCACAATGCACTCCATACAAATAATGACGCCAAATCTTCAAGGCGTGAACAATAGCTGCTAGCTCAAGATCGTGCACTGGATAATTCTTCTCGTGCACCTTCAACTGTCTGGACGCGTAGGCAATCACCCTACCGTCCTGCATCAAAACCGCTCCAAGGCCAACTCTCGAGGCATCACAGTAAACTGTATAAGAACCTGAACCCGTAGGCAAAATCAATACCAGAGCTGTAGTCAAAGCTGACTTGAGCTTCTGAAAGCTCTTCTCACACTCCTCAGTCCACCTGAACTGAGCACCTTTCTGGGTCAGTCTGGTCATAGGTGCTGCAATAGATGAAAATCCCTCTACGAAACGTCGATAGTATCCCGCCAAACCAAGGAAACTGCGAATCTCAGTAGCTGATGACGGTCTAGGCCAGCTCTGCACCGTCTCTACCTTCTTCAGATCAACCTGAATACCCTCCCTAGACACCACGTGCCCTAAGAATGCTACTGAATCAAGCCAGAAATCACACTTCAAAGTTTTTGCATACAATCTCTTCTCTCTCAAGGTCTGAAGCACAACTCTCAAATGCTGCTCATGATCCTCCCGAGATCGGGAATACACCAAGATACTGTCAATGAACAAGATGACGAAAGAATCCAAATAAGGCCGGAATACACTGTGCATCAAGTGCATAAAGGCTGCTGCGGCATTGGTCAGCCCAAATGACATAACCAGAAACTCATAATGACCGTATCTAGTCTTGAAAGCAGTCTTCGGGATGTTTGGCCCCCGAATCTTCAACTGATGATAGCCGGAACGCAAATCAATCTTAGAAAATACCATGGCACCCTGCAACTGATCAAACAAGTCATCTATACGAGGCAAGGGATACCAGTTCTTCACCGTAACTCTGTTCAGCTACCGATAATCAATACACATACGCATAGAACCATCCTTCTTCTTTACAAACAACACCGGTGCACCCCAAGGTGACACACTAGGCCGAATGAACCCCTTATCTAGGAGTTCCTGAAGCTGCTCCTTTAATTCCTTTAGCTCTGTTGGTGCCGTACGATAAGGTGGAATAGAAATAGACTGGGGGCCTGGCCCCAGGTCCATACCAAAACCAATGTCCCTGTCAGGTGGCATGCCTGGCAGGTTTGGAAACACGTCCGAAAAGTCACGGACCACAGGAACCGAATTAATAGCAGAAGTCTCACCACTGAAATCCCTTACAAAATCCAGATACGATAAACACCACTTCTCAACCATACGCTTAGCCTTCAAGTAGGAAATCACCTTGCTAGGCACATAATCAGAAGAACCTCTCCACTAAACCCTCGGACATTCGGGCATAGGTAAGGTCACGGTCTTAGCGTGACAATCAAGAACGGCATGACATAGAGATAACCAGTCCATGCCCAATATCACATCAAAATCGACCATGCTGAGTAAAAGTAGGTCCACTCGGGTCTCCAGACCCCCAATAGATATCACACACGGCCGATACACACGGTCCACAACAACAATATCACCCAGCAGAGTCAACACATGAACAGATGTAACTAAAAACTCACGGGTCATATCCAGAAAATGGGCAAAATATGAAGAAACATAGGAATATGTAGAACCAGGGTCAAATAAAACCAAGGCATCTCGGCAACAGATTGAGACAATACCTGCAATCACTGCATCGGAGGACATAGCGTCTGGCCTGGCTGGAAAGGCATACATACGGGCCTGACCTCCACCTGCTCGACCTCCCCCTCTAGGGCGGCCTCTAGCTGACTGACTACCACCCCTGGCTGCCTGGGTGGGTGGTGAAGTAACTGGAGCTGAAGTCGAAGGCTGGCTCCTCAGCTGCGATGGACCTCCAAGAAGATGAGGACACTGCCTCTTCATATGCCCGAACTCTTCACACTCATAACAGCTCCCTAGAGTTGGAGACTGGGATTGAAATGAACCCCTGTCGCCAGAATGGCCACTAGGAGAACCATGCATAGAAGACCCATGAACTGATGGTGCTCGAGCTGCACTCTGGGCTGGAAGGGCACCGAATGAAGAATGCCCTGGCTGAAAACCGCAGAGACATTGCCCCGAAGATGCACCACCATAGGCTGGCGGACTGACCGAGGAGGCCTAAATGAACGGCCTCTACCATGTTGAAACTGCCCCCTAGAAGGAGCACCACTAGAACCACCCAATCCACGAGGCCTATTGACCTCCCTGTCTACCCGCTCCTGGCGGTGAACCGACTCAATATCTCAAGCAATATCAACAACCTGCTCGAATGTAGCATCTAATACTCTCTCCCGGGTCATGAAAAGGCAGAGCTGATAAGTAAGGCCCTCTATAAACCTCATAATCCTCTCCCTATCAGTAGGGACCAACTCGGTGGCATGACGAGCCAACTCCAAAAACCGCATCTCGTGCTGTATCACTGATAGCTCGCCCTGACGCAGCTGCTCAAAAATCCTGTGCTGCTCCTCCCTGTGTGACCGGAGTACATACTTCTCCAAAAAGATAGTGGAGAACTGCTGCCAGGTGAGGGGTGCTGAACCAACAGGCCTACGCCTCTCAAACGACTCCCACCAAGTGAAAGCAGCACCAGAAAACTGAATTGTAGCAAATGAGACCCCACTGGTCTCCAAAAACCCAGCAGTGCAACATCCTCTGGCACTTATCTAGAAAATCCTGGGCATCCTCGCCCTCGGCACCACTGAATGTCGGAGGCTGTAGTCTACTAAACCTCTCCAGCCTATGCTGCTCATCATCTGGCATAGCTGGGACAACGAAGCCCTGAACTGGAGCAACCGGCTGGGCTGGAATCGCCCCCGGTGTCTGCTGGCCTTGAGTAGCCTGCTCAGGTGTCTGGGCAACTGGAGTCTGACTGCTTCCTCCGGCTTGAGAAGTAGCGGCAACTGCCTGAGCAAGGGTGGTACACATCGTCAAGATCTAAGCCAAGGTCTCCTGAGGACCCGGAATAACAATAGGCACTGCTGGTGCCTGAGCCTGTCCCGCTGGAGTATCTGCAGTGGGAACCTGATCCTGAGTAGTAGGGGGATCAACTGATATTGCCCTGGCTGCTGCAGGGGTTGGCCCCCAACCTCTACCACGGCCTCGACCACGGCCTCAACCCCTCGCTGGTCTAGCTGGTGGCTGATCACCCTGATCGGTGGCGCAAGTCCTCACCATCCGTGAGAGAATGAAACAACAGAGTTTAGATTTCCAGAATCAATCAAATGGCACGACATAATTCAAGAAAAATGAGATTGTTCCTATGTGTTCTGCAGCCTCTCGAAGATAAGTACATATGTCTCCGTACCGATCCGCAAGACTCTACTAAACCTGCTCATGACCGTTGAGTCCTATGTAACCTAGGCTCTGATACCAACTTGTCACGACCCCAAATCCTAAGCCGGCCGTGATGGCGCCTACCATGGAACTAGGCTAGCCAACCATTTTAGATTATCAATATATCCCATGATTTCACCAACATTTAGCAGATTTTAAAAATATCAGAAAGAGATAAACAAATACACACTTCTCCAAATCCTGGAGTCAACTGTCATGAGCATCTAAGACTGAAAATACAATGTATAACAGTGACTTGCTACAACAAAAGTCTGAGGTACAAAAGACCAAAAGAAACTATAATATGAGGGAAGGAAAGGAGATGAGCTGGGGACACTGAGCAGCTACCTCAATCCTCGAACAACTCCAAGCTCGTCTGGAAATCAACTAGTGGGATGGTCCGGTACCTGGATCTGCACACAGAGGTGCAGGGAGTAACATGAGTACGCCAACTCAGTAAGTAATCAATGTAACTAAAAACTTGAGTGTAGTGACGAGCCATTTAAATCATGTAAATCCATATAATGAATAACAGTGGAAATGAATAAATCAAGGCAGAAATTCTACAATTCTGAATATTTTGTAAAACGCCAGTTTCCATTTAAAAGTCTCGTATAAAAACATTTGTTATCAAAGGCTCAGTGTAAAGAAGGGTGTAAACCGCATTTTCATAAAATATAAGCCCCTCGGGCACAGTATCACTCACAATAAAGCCTCTCGGGCAAGCCTCTCATTCACTCGTAACTCCACTATCAGTATCTCATGCTCTCACGTAACACTCGTACTCAGCAAGTACCAGGAACACACACAAATGCTGTGGCGGGCAGCCCGCTCCACTACTATATATATATATATATATATGTATACTGCTGCGGTGTGAAGTCCGATCCATATATAACATACGTTACGGTGTGCAGCCCGATCCATATAATAGTCGACTACGCTCACTGGGGGTGTACAGACTCCTGGAGGGGATCCTTCAGTCCAAGCACTATATCTACTGCGGCGTGCAACCCGATCCAATATGTATATTGTTGCGGCGTGCAGCCTGATCCATATATAACATATATTGCTGCGGCGTGCAGCCCGATCCATATATATATAATCTATATTGTTGCGGCGTGCAGCCCGACCCATATGTAATATATAACATATATATTGCTGCAGCGTGCAGCCCGATCCATAGCTATCCTCACATACTCGGTTCTCGGCCTGACTCAGTCACCCTCATAAGCCACTCGGGCAGTTTATCTCAACTTACGGGACTCATCCCAAAATACTTTTCAGAGTTTTCAAAGCAGTGTGATAACAATGAAAATAACAACAAGTAGGAAACATGACTGAGTTCACAATTGTTCTAACAGGATAGTGGTAGAATAGTGTAAAAGTACCCAAACATGGAAAAATACCCCTGAGGGTCTAAACAGGTCGGCACTAGGCCCTAAACATGGCTCACAGCCCATAAACAAGTATAAAATTCCGAAACACAGGATCCCATAAGGTTTCAAACCGAATACGCGACTTAATAGTCGCTATGGGATGTACCAAGTCACAATCCCTATCGGTGCATGCCTCCACGCTCGTCACCTAGCATGTGCGTCACCTCATTTACCAGCACAATATCAAATAACAGGGTGTCTTACCCTCAGGTTTAGAGTTACAATCGTTACTTACCTCAAAATAGCCCAAAAGCTACTCCGCGACGCGCTTGCCCCTCGAATTGGCTCCCAATGCTCCGAATCTAACCAAAACCGGATTAGTATCATCAATATACGCTAACGGAACAAAACCCAATCGAAAGATACAAATTTTAACACAATTCTCGAAATTCGGCCAAACCTGAGCCCCGGGCCCACGACTCAAAACTCGATAAAAATTACAAAACTAGAATCCTCATTCCCTTACGAGTCTACCCATACCAAATTTACCAAAATCCGACCTCAATTGCCCACTCAAAACACCAAAAGAATTTTCAAAACTTTCTTCCCATTTTTCCCAGTTTTCCTACTTCAATTACTCAAATTGCATGGTGGAAATCAAGACAAATTCATGAAATTGAACCAAAAATGATTGAACAACACTTACCAAAAGAACCATTGAAAAGCTCGTCCAAATCTCCTTCCCCCGAGCTCTCTAATGAAAATATTGAGTTATGGCCAAGAATTCCCGAATTTAGAACTTAAAAACTGTTCTGCGCAGGCCTCTTTCTTCACTGCGATGGCGGAAACTCCCACGCGATTGCAGAGAACAATTCTTCTGCCCCATCAAATTACACTATGCGATTGCGATTCAAGCGGACATAAATCCACGCGATCGCGAACCACGCTATCGCGAAGAACAATGACTCAGCCCCCCACGCCCCCCTTCAACTCTACACGATCGCGACCTCCACCACGCGATCACATATAAAAAGAATCTTTCCATCCCTATCTAGGCCTACGCGATCACAAATATCCTCCCGCGATCGCGTAGAAGGAAACCAGAAACTCACACCAGCAAAATCTGCCCAGTTTTTAAGCCTAAGAGTTGGTCCGTTAGCCACTCAAAACACACCCGAGGCCCTCGAGACCTCAACCAAACATAAACATATCCCCTAACATCATTCAAACTTTGTCGAGCCTTCGAAACACCAAAAACAGCGCAAAAACACCAAAATCACATCAAATTCAAGCATATGAACTTTGAAACTTCTAAATTTCGCCAAAGATGCCGAAACCAACCAAAACACATCTGATTGACCTGAAAATTTGCACACATATCCAAAATGTCATTATGAAACTGCTCCAACTTCCGGAATTCCATTCCGACCCCGATAGCCTATTTTCCACTGCCGATCAAAAATCGCCAAAAACTAACTTTCGCCAATTCAAGCCTAATTCTACACCGGACATCGAAACTTCATTCCGAACACACTCTTAACTCCCAAATCACCTAACGAAGCTATCTGAGCCATAAAATCCACATTCCGAGATCATTTACCAATAAGTCAACTCCCAGTTGACTTTTTCAACTATTAGGCTAATTTAAGAACTAAGTGTCTCAATTCTCACCACGACCACTCCGAACCCGAACCATCCGACCCAACATAACATAAACAGGCTAAGAAATATATGAAAAAGCAGAAATGGGGGAAACGGGGCTAATCTCACGAAACGACCGGCCGGGTCGTTACACTATCTTATGAAATTCGAAACTTTCTAGTATTCATATCTGACTGTACTATTCTAGAGTGCACTATCTGGATGTATCACAAGGAGATCTATTACCACATTTGCACTATCCTTCAAAAATGTTAGCATATGATGACAGTCTATTCACCATTTTGGGTAACTCTAACCCCACTTGGATCCTTATATGCCATTCTTCTCTTAAAATATATCAGTTAGCTCCCATAGGGCACAATTGAGATGGGTGTGGCCAGTTGTATATATCTCTATTACTATTGAAAGTAACTCAGAATGCTTATATTTCTCTACCTGAATTGTAAATACTAATAATCTTCACTAATTGGGTACCTCGTACCCTTCTTCACCTTGCTTCTTTTACTTGTTGAAACTTATATCTACCTTTTTATTCTCTTATTGATTTTTACTATATGGGTGGATAGATATTCATGCCTTAGGGCTCCTTTTCAAGAAGCTTTCACGTCTTAGTACACACATAATCTACTGAAGACCATACACTTACTCATCATAAGCATGATGCAAAATCCAGTTCCTCTAACTCAACTCTTCCACATCCACATTCAATCTCTTACCAACCGTCTTTGTGGATGTAGGTATCATTGTATCATGAATAAAGTAGCATTTAAGAGTGTCAATTCTTACAACTGAGCTCTGCCACACGATCTAGAGTAAGAAGAAGGAGTAACAGTCCTGAATGCACTGTAGCATCCTACTTATAAGTGTGGTGTACAACACAACTATAAAAAAGACTCTACTAGACACGGCTTGTAGATTCCCTAGGACAGAACTGCCTTGATACCACTTTTATCACGACCCAAACCGAAGGGCCACGACGGGCACCGAGTGCCTAACTTAACCGAGTACCAATGTAACGTATCCATCTTATCATACTACCATGGGTAAATGAGCTAGAAAGGCTTCCATGAGATAATCAGAATAAAACATAAGATGATACTAGACATAGGATGACCCAACATGATATAGAAACTTATACATGTGATATACGGGCCTATAAGACTCACATGATCATTTGTACACTCAAAACATAGGCCGACAAGGCCATAAGTATCCATATACATGTCATTATCTACAAGACTCTAAGAGTACATAAATGTCATAAAAGCCAGGACAGGGCCCCGCCATACCAATCAACAAATGTCCAAAGCATACTGACCAAATAAGCAACTCCGGAGCAAAAGGAATGCCGGTACATATATAAGCGTTGTAACTCTCATATTTCAAAACCAATATTCTATAAGAAAACAGACAACACCTCCCCTGTTTTTTACTAAATCCCATAAGTTATTAAAAGTCACCAAATAACTCAAACAACAACAATAAAATTCACAATAATCTCTTTTTGATTACTTCAACAACAATTTTGAGCAACAAGTGAGTCTTTATAAGGAAAAAACCAACATGGACAGCCTTAGTTGCTGGGAGTAGATCCGTTATGAAATAGCGTATTGTTTTCATTTATTTCACTTTAGATCATGAAAAAAGAAATAAGAAAGTGACTTAACATGCCTTTGGAATCTTCTCTCAAATCGTCAACCAAGCTCAATATGATTTTGTTACGTCTGCAATGAGTAAACTGACTTCGTCGTCATCATGTAAGCGTTGCAACTCTCATCTGTCAAAACCAATATTATATAAGAAAACATACAGCACCTCCCCTATTTGTAATACATCCCATAAGTTACTAAAAGTAAGAAAATAATCCAAACAACAACTAGTAGCTATATAGAATACAACCAGCACAATAACACGTCGAGCAACAAGCTTGGTTCATGTCTAATAACACTATATTTGGAACCCTTTCCCTCTTATTTATATTCAGGAAAATGTTGATAATAATAACACAATATACTCAGGTTATTCTATAAATTTTCCAGCCATAAAATGCTACAAGAACACCTCCCAAACAGTCCAACCATCAAAAACATAACTAACAAGCCTTTCGATTGATATCTCACAGTTCTAGCTTCAACGACTTAGCCGTAACTTGGATAAGCGTAAATACATGTAGAGTTAGAGGGTCCTTACCTTTAAACAGATAGAACAAATCCATTTCGAGCTTACTTCACCATGAAATATCCTTCCAACGCAGCCACAAGAACAAGGAAACAAAACTAGCAATCAATTCGGGTTTCTCGACACTAGAATCACTTTGGAAGACTTGAAATCACCTATGATTGATATGAAAACCTTGGGATAGTATTTTATAGAACTTAAAACACTTTAAGGAACTCCCCACACAAGCTAGAACCACACCAAAATCAGCAACCACAATAAGAAGAAGAAACTCACTAGCGCCACAGGATTCTCGACACTTGATTTGTGTTGTTTTCCCTTGGTTTGGATCTTGGATCATGAAAAAACTTTGAGATAAAGTTTTTAGGTGTCTAGGGTCTGAAGAGAGTGAAAAATAATGAGTTAAAATGCGCTTTAGGCGTCACATATATATCAGGATATCTCAACTACCTAAGTGGGTCCCACAGAGAGCTGCTTGCACAATCTCGCGAATATCTCTCTACTAGATGTCGTATCGACGAATGGTTTAATGAATTGAAAACTAGAATCATAGAAATTCAGTTTTATAGGTGGATAACTGTAACGACCCTGCCGGTCGTTCCGAGAGTTTAGCCCCGTTTCTCCCGTTTCTGCTTCATTATATGTAACGACCCGACCGGTCATTTTGAGCTCTAGTGTGTCGTTCAGTGGTTTGAAGTCATGAGCAGCTCCATTTCAAGTATTATGACTCGTGGGCATGGTCGGAGTTCAATTTTGGGAATTTCGGAGTCAAATTGGAAAGAAAATTCTCATTTCATAAGCCTTAAGTTGGAAGAATCGACTAAGACTGGAATTTGGAGTAAACGACCTCGAAATCAGGATCTGAAGGTTCCAGTAGGTTCGTATGATAATTTCGGACTGGGGCATATATCAGGATCGGGTTTTGGATAAACCGGGAGCGTTTCAGCGTATATTGTGGAAGTTAGCATTTTAGAAGGAATTTCATAAATTTGGGTTGGAAGGCATTTCAGTGAGATTGATGTCCATTTGGGAATCCAAGCCTGAAAATAGCTTCGTATGGTGATTCTAGAGTTGGGAGCGCGATCAGAAGTGAATTCGGATGTTCGTAGGTCATTTTGAAGTCATTTAGCTAAAGATAGAAATTTGAAGGTTTTTGAGAAATCCGAGCGGAAGTGGAAATTTTGATATCGGGGTCGGAATGTGATTCCGGAAGTTGGAGCAAGTCCGTAATGTCGAATATGACTTGTGTGCAAAATTTGGGGTCAATCGGACGTGGAAGTTTGACATTTCAAAGTTCATAAATCTTGAATTGGGGTGCGATTCATGATTTCGACGTTGTTTGATGTGATTTGAGGCCTCGACTAAGTCCGTGATACGTTTTCAGACTTGTTGGCACGTTCGGACGGGGTCCCGAGGGGCTTGGGTGAGTTTCGGACCATTTCGAGGCCATTTATAGCTGCTGGTTTTTGGCTACAGCAGTGTGCTACGCGATCGCGGGGAATTGGTCGCGATCGCAATGAGTAAAATGAGAGAAATGGGCTAGTGAATCGCGATCGCGGGGAGCCTTTCGCGATCGCGTAGAGGAAATGTTCTGCTGCACTGACTCGAATTCGAAGGCTCATATCTCACAATCTATAAATAATTTTGAGATGGTGTAAAAATAAAATTTGTATCCCTTTGTGTCTAGTTTCTAGAAAAGTAAACAATTTAGCATTTGGATTTGTGTAATAAGATATATGGCTGTTACACTACAGGTGTGCGGGAATATAAAGAAGAAATTTGTGTTGCATAAAGCTTACTTTGGAAGCTTATATCTAGAAATCTATAAGGAATTGGGAGATGACAAAAACATGAAAGTTGTAGATCTTGGAGTCTAATATTCATAACATTAAACAATTTTTCATTTGGGATTTTGTGCAAAAAGTTATGATCATTCTACAAGAGATTGTCCGGAAGAGCTGGGCATTTGTTATTCGCGATCGTGAAGAGCAAATTTTGGGCTGGAAATTTTTGTACTTCGCGATCGCGAAGCATTTTCCACGATCGCGATAAGTAAATACCTAGGCAAAAGTTATATATCGAAGTTTCGACCATTTTTAGCATATTTGGAGCTATGAAGCTCGGATTGAAGCGATTTTTGTGGCGATTTTCACCATATGAAACGTGGTAAGTGTTTTCTTCACAATTTTGAGTTAAATACATGTGTATATATGGATTAGAACATGGAAATTAGTTGAAATTGTGGGCTTTTGGTAGAAGCCCTAGAGATTGGTATTTTGGATTTTGACCACGAAATTGAGCATGAAATTAAGAGTAAATTATATATTTGAGCTAGTAAAGTCATGGGTAATCATTATCTTCGAAAAATTTCGGAATCTGGGCACGTGGGCCCGAGGGAATTTTGGTCAATTCCTTGAGCGGAGTGAATTGTTGCAAATATTAGAGTATATTTTCATTGGTTTGTCGTTATTTGGATAGTTTTGGGGCGTTGTGCGTCCATTGGAGTCATCGGAAGGGCTTGGAAGCCGGTTATGGAATTTCGGAGCAAGGTAAGTCTCCTTTCTAACTCTGTGAGAAGGAATTATCCCCATAGGTGAACTAAATGAATACATGTTATTATTTGCGGGGGTTACGTACGCACGAGGTGACGCGAGTCCGTGTGTAGCTACTAATATGCTTATGTCCGGGTAGTCTAGGACCCACAAACATGCCTTACTTGTTGTACTTTTGATCTTGCCAGTAATATTAGACCGCTAAGATGATTGAAGTAGTAATTGAATACCTAAGAAGACTAGAGTTCATTTTCTTAATCATCTAGAAAGAGAATTGATTCCTCCGTGGATAATTATATTCCTGATAAGGTTATATTATTGAATGTTATTAAACTTGGCAAATGAGTTTCAAAACAAAGATTTAAATGCTATTTTCGTGTTCCTTTAAGAAGAATTTTACCACTTTCCTGAGTAACTGCTTTCTTGATAAAAATGCGGATTTATTATGTGAATATGTGTACATATGAGCACCTGAGTCGCAGGTTGTTATTATTATTATTATTATTATTATTATTATTATTATTATTATTATTATTATTATTATTATTATTATTATTATTATTATTATTAT
>ML417306.1:193056-240490 GCA_005239525.1 Nicotiana knightiana | reverse complement strand
ATTCTGTTTTCTATCATGTTGTGTGCACATAAGGGGCATGAGTTTACTTTGTTGGACTTCTTTATGCTCTATGCCTGTTTATGCCTTTTTATGATTCCAAAAGGGGGAAGTTTAGGGGGATAATTGGAAAATGATGGCAGGGATTAAGGGGGAAGCACATAGACAGGGGGAACTCGTCGAGAACCTGGTCGCTCATCTGTTATGATCTGCTGATGTTAGCACATATAACTGCTCCCCAATTATAAAAGTGTGTCATCATTAAAAAGGAGGAAATTGATGGGTTGTATTCTATTTTGATGATCTAACAAACTTTTATGTGAGGAACCAGATAAAGGACCTGATCTGTAGACAGCACACCCAGCCAACTTTAACTCAAAGAATTCTGGATAGTACACTGTTGAACTTATAAAGAACAGTTGGGGGACCTGATCCCTTAACAGTCTCCCAGATGATAGTACAGGTCAAATCTACAGCTGTAAGAAGATGTGACAGAAAAGTGACTGCCTGCAACTGTACACGCTAAGTCCAGTAACAGTGCATCAATCACTTCCCATTGGTTGTGAAGTGTACTCTCAAGATATGGGACATCCTCCTTGGAGTGTACCAAGATATTTAATATCTTGTTTGAAGAAAACCAAGAACATCCACTTGAGTAATTACTAAGAACATTCTCTCAAGCATTAAAGTGGTATCTAGCATTGAAGATTCAAGTGTTTCAAGAGCAAGAAGACAACTCCACTAAGAAGGACCAGTTCCACCTTGTGTCGTTAGTGTCCTTAGTTGAGTTGTAATCTTGCATTTTGTTTTCATTGTATCCTACTCACTTTTGTAGAAGCATCTTGTTAGGAATATCTCAACATAAACCTCTTGTGTTTCTGTAATGACTAGTGTAGTCACGAGTAAAAGTCTTTGTAACTAGAGAGTGACAAAGTGGCTTGTAATAGTGATTACAAGTTAGTAAGTTGAAGTCTTTGTAAGAAGTACATTACAAAGTGGCTTGTAATATTTTAGATTACAAGTTAGTGAAGTTAAAATCCTACGTGTGTAGGTCGTGGTTTTTGTCCCCTTGAGTGGAATTTTTCCACGTAAAAATCCCTTGCCTCTTTTACTTGCTTTCTTAGTGTACTCCTCTGTGGGAACTAGTAGAGGACCAGGTATCTCTACTATTTGGTGGACTCATAGAAACTATCAATCTTCTTCGGGCTCATCCCTAAGTCGGTGGAGAAAGTCAGGGTCCGGCATCCTGGACTTGGTATTCTTCTTGGGCTTCAGGACCCGGGTGGCCGCCTTCTTTTTTCTCTTCGTCTCGGGATCCGGGGAAGCCGATGACTTTCTTTTACTCTTTTTCTCCTCCTCTGCGGAAGTACCGCACTGTCCCGAAATGGAGGGTTCGGCGGGTATGGACGTATCCTTGTCCCTGTTCAGCGGCCTAAGTTCGGTGGTCTTAGGTAGACCTATAAGAGAAGAGAAAAGGTTAGAATTATGTGAGTTGGGGACGTAATGGTAACTATATAGGGAAGAACCTCGCCATGAGGACGAGCCTCTCATTTGCCCTTCGAAAGTTTGCGCCATGTGCGCTTGGAGTATGGCATCTACTTACAGATCCCTTAGATCCACTCCTTGAGCCGGGTGATCGCATCAAGAACTCGAGCAACAACTGGACGACCGCAAATACAGGCAATGAGAGAAATAACTAGAAGAAGTTAATACTTGAAGAAGACAACACTTACAAGATGCGTTCCACTTCTCGTGGAATGGCAGAAACTCGAGAGGGATCATGTATTCAGTTTTCACTTGAACAAACCTCCCCTGCTAGCCTCGGTCTCGATCCTCGTCGATGCTTGAGAAGGGGGACTTGCTCGCTCAGCGAACAAGATTAATTAGTCCCCCTCGAAAAATTCGGGGAATATACAAACGAAGTAGGTGGTTGAGGATGAAACGATAAGATTCGGTGTTGTTCACGGAATGGTATAAGAGGATCACGATCCTCCAAAAGGACATGTGGATTTGTCCAAGACATAACTCGTACCTCTTGCAAAAAGCCAGGATTACGGGGTCTACCGGGCCTAGCGTGAAAGGGTAATTATAGACACTTAAATACTCCTCCATATGGGTAGTAATATCGTCATTAAGCACGGGGACGATCACGTCTTTACCTTCCCGCTTATAGTCCTCTCGGACTATGGGAAACGTAGCTTCATAGATGGAGCAACTTTGAAATCGTCCCCGATGGAGCAACCCTCGGATGTAAAGCTCTACATGGGGGACTCTGGAGCCACCTCGGGAGCGACCGCCTCGGCATCTACGGCCAGGTGGGAAGATGAAGGAGAGCCTGCTGAGGCACTGACTTGGAAGTTTTAGCCATCATGATCTGGGAAAATATGAAGATTTGAAGAAAGAGTATGAAGGTTTAAAGATCAGAGATGAAGATATGAAGGCTCAGAGAACAGGGTATGAAGATTTTAAAAAGTTAAAAGCCGTTAAAAAATTCGAAGGTAAATGCAATCGATGCGCGACGTTTCACATTCGAAGACAACCAGCCGATGACTAACACGTGTCCAAAGTCAGAACGACGCGACTGATGGGACGATTTGACTTGCCCGTCATCTTAGTTACAACGTACGAGGGAAGAAACCGGGGCTTAGCTTTTCGTTTCCCATCGATCCGGCAAACCTACTCTCCGAAAAATGAGGGGACTATCTGTAAACTGGTAAAATCGGGGGCAATGCATGCCCCGGTTTCTCGGCGAAGAAGACAGAAGGAGGTCACGAACACACGGGGTTGAAATCGAGGTTGGGAGCCTTTCGTACCGTAGCCCATGAAAGATGAACAATGGGCTCATCGTCGAGTGTGATAAAGCAACGCTCCCTGGACCCAGAACGAGCTATAGGACCTCGGGAGATATGGCAAACGGTTATACAAGACTAGCAGAGGGACGTGATATCCGTACCTAACCGGATATCATGGCGCAGATCTCGCCCGATGTCGGTTACGGATCAGTAATTCGCGAGAAAGGGAGATTTTACCTTTTTTTAGAACTGTACTAGGGATGAAACTTTCCTACTATATAAAGGAGAAGTTCTTTATATTATAAAAATATTGTAACACGCATACCAATGCCATACAAATTCATTTTTGTGCTTTCTAGCTATTGCAACGTTCTTACTTTACTATTGTTCTTCATTCACAATTGGCTTTGAACCAAGGTTCCGATCGAGGGCAAAACTACTGTTCAACCTAAGTTCGAGTCAGACTGTAACATCACAATTGGTTTGATTATTCATTTTATCTTTAACTCGTTTGTCTAATATTCTTGATTATTTGTGTTGAATCTATTCACATATTTTTAAAACCACGTACAAATTTAATTGTTATCCGTTTTAAGGGTAAATAGAGTTTCTAGCAATTTCCTTATATAAATTGCTACTTCAATTCTGCCGATCATAAATAAAGGGCCAGTTTTCATTCATAAAGCCACATGGTCATGAAAACCGTTACCAGGATAGGCTTAGTGAAGAAACAAACTTTAGTTTTACAGTGGCCTGAAAATTGTAAAATCCAAGCTTGATCATTTATTTACACACAATTTGTATCATAAAACAGTAGTTTATATACAGACAACACAAATGAAAAAGACAATTGTTTAATTCACTCAATGTTACATTACCATAAATTCAATGAGAATAATGACGAAACCAGCAGAAGTTGTTTCCACTATCACCTTCCTCTGCTTCATCATCTCTAGTATGAATCCACCACAGAAGATTTGTGAGTGAGTTTCCATCATCAAAACCAGTTAATCTCTTACTTTTGTCCAAAGCACTTGCTTTATCATACATTCCTTCTAAAGCATACACAAATCCTTTCCATCCTTGTCCAACACCATTTCTTGCAAGAGCTGGCATTGTCCACTGAACTACTTCTTTCACAAACCGAACATCGGAAAATACAACTTCAGTAATAGGCAATATAGGTAAAACCTGAATTCCAAGCCTACATTCTTTCCATTCAGCTGGAGCAAACCAAAGGCCACTGTCCCTTTTATTAGACCATAAAACACCAACCACACGGTTATTTTTCGCGAATTCTTCTGCATACAAGTTGCTTTCTTCTTTAACATGCCACCAAGTTTGTGCTGAATGAATCTCCATTGCTAGAAGAGTTGATCCAATAGCAACAAGATGAGTATCACCATATGCTAATCCCATTAAAGCTGCTGAATAGTATGCATTTATCGCTTCACTTGTGCTCTCTTGGTTCCTTCCATCTGCAAACTCGGTTAATCCTCCTGCCCAAGAATGCAATTTCCACAGATCAAAACACCTTAACCGCGTATAATGTGAATTTTCTCGCCTGCTTAAGTTCATAAAATCCGCCATAAGTGAATAAGCTTGTGGCCTATACTTTCTCCCCCACATTGGATCTATCTTGGCAAGTACTGCTATAGCATAAAGGAAATAACCAATGTGGTAATGATGATCATTGTAAATTCCAAAGCCAAAATCAGCACCAGAATCAAATGAACCTTGTTTAGTTACAATTCCACCCCATTTTGTATCATAAAAGAAACCATTTGCTTCAAAAGTTCCATCTAACCAAGGTTCAATTGTATCCTTCAAGAATTTGCGGATCGTTGGAATAAGATCATGGTAACAAACTTCTTCAGCTATCAATACTAGCCTTGCAGCTCTTGCAATTAACTTTCCATAAAAGTAAGATGATGATGTTGAGATTAACGTTGAATTCGAATTCAAGTCCGCGACATCTTTATTCAAAGCATCAATTATTTCAGAACAAGACTCCTCTTTTACACCTTTAATTGAATGCCATGTTACAGAAATTGGATCACTCTTCAATAACCATGTGTCTCCAACAACACCAACAAGCTCACCATCAATACTGTTGTACTTAAAATCCTCCAAAATAATAACTGAACGATTCGAAAGCAACTGGAGATGAAGGGGATGAGCTAGCATCAACAAGTCTCCCCAGCCATTCTTTTCCCACTTGTACTCCAAGCTAAATGGCTGACTGAAAACAGCATTACCAAATTTAGGATAACAAGGACTGAACCGATCAAGAACTGATTCATACATCAGGTTTTCAGAATTTGGCAAAAGAACGATCCTTATTATCCCCGAAAACTCACTAGAAGTGATATTATTCACATCAGTATTGCTCAAATTGATAGGCGAAGACGCGTACAAAAGCCAAGTTTGGCCATTGTTGAGCTTAATGGTATATTTGGTGAGAGTAGCATTCCAAGAACATTCAAGAATCGCGTAAATCGTTGAAATTCTAAGTGCAACATTACCAATGACATTACAAGTAACAAAGGGACATCCTCTGACAAGAAAGAACCTAAGATTACTTGATGGAAGATCCAATGTGACACTAAGATCACTAAATGATGAAATAACATGAGGTGCATTTGGATTAGGATTATTCAATATACCAATAGTGATATCAGCATTGAATATTTGGTAAATGAAAGAAGGATTATGGAACTGAGGTGGGTAACAAAGAGTGAGAGATGAATTTGATGATTTGATAAGATATGGTTGAATATATTCAGGCTGATCACCATTTTTTAGCACAAAGTTTTGAAAGAAAGAATTAGTAGGCAAAGGAGTTGATAAGAGATGATGAGCAAAGTATGTTGATGGATCAGGAAGGACATTGGATTTTGCTGTTGGAAAGAGAAATGGCTGTGAAATTGGCCTAGTTATTTGGGGTTGAATTGGAGACATTTCAGGGGACTTTGGTGGTGGTTCTGGTTCTGGTTGTAGAGGAGGTTTGGAATGTTTCTTGAAAGGTGTTGTGACAATTCTTTTGACTCTTCTTGTGATCTTTTTTAAAACCATGATAGGTAACTTTATCCTCGCAATCTTGAACACAAAACAAGATTAATTGCACTAAGTGTGTGTTTACCTGTCAAGTTTGGCTGCACGTAAGAAAGATTAAAGACTGAATTAGTTTTAAAAATTAAGCTAATGACGTGACTTAGCCGTATACAAAGAGAAATAATTCTGGTATGAAGTAATTTTAGTGTGTGTATATATGAACCCCACGACAGATAGAGATAGAGATAGAGAGAGAGAATGGAATTACAAAATAGCAAGTTATGGATATTGCTTAGAGAGGTGTTTAAAAAGGGAAAGGCTGGCTGTCTTTAGTACGTCACATAAAAGGGGTTTCAGATTTTGAAATTTATCAGAATTTGAACGAGTGTGGGTATATTATTCTAAGTCAAATGTTAAGGTATTTACAGCTTGTTTGGATGGTTGTTACATATTGTTTCATAATTATCGTATTGTATTGTACTGTATTATTTGATGAATATAATATTTGGATAAATTGTATCGTTTGCTGTTGGTTCATGATATCACGCACCAGAAATATGAAGAATAAACTTGCAATGTTATAAATAAAAATTATGATACAGGATAAATTTATTATATAAAAAGGTAGGGTAAATAAAAAAATAAAATTATTTAATAATAATAAAGGGTGAGATGAGAGAAAATGACAAGATAACGACGCAACCATATCAAATCGATCATTGTATAAAGTGGCACATTTCGTCGTTACGTAACAACAGATTTAGCGATACGATACAATAAAATTTAAGTAGAACCAAAACAAACAAGCCGTTAGTGGATTTTATTAATACATATATAATATTTTGATAAAAGCTACTGGGTTCTCATAAACCCGTATTACACTCTGGATTAGCCTTTGATGCCGCATTCGGAAAAAGTTATCCACACATGTTTACACCAAACAAATAAATACAAAACACATGTATCGCTTAATTATGGTTAAGTGAGATATACACGTTTAACTTTTAATTGCTAAGATTAATTTTTTTAATTGTATATAAACACTAAGTGCGAATAAATACTCATCGTGTTCTAAGTTTAAGAGCAAGAATGTGTTGGATTGCAAGTGAAGATGAGTATGTTGAGGGAAGTGGTAGCAAGATACCTGTAGGAATTGAGTTAATGAAGGAAGGGATGAGTTGAAAATGGTGGGGTTATCTTTTGCTGAATGGGAAAGCAAAGAAAGGAAAATTCTTTCTTTGATGTGAAAATTCTTTTCGTGTAAGGCAAATCACGTTACAGGGAATATTATATTGAAGTTCACAGATTTAAATGTACGTACATAGCAAAGTGTTCCTTTTAATTTATAGAAATGATCTTAGCTCGAGCTTTGACATTCTAATAAAAGGGTTGTTCTTTTGTACACTATTGAAGCATCACTTCCATATATGGAGTTGATTACACACACTTGTAGAACCAAATGCAAGTGCGGAATACGCGCAGAAATATAGAACCTAGTGCTGCATAATGAGGCTTTGTGTTGAAACTTCCTTGTACAAATGATATCGCGTAGCCGCTTTGAGCACCTCTATTTAATAAGTTACGCGATAATGATTTTGGTGATTTGTCAAACTTCATTAGAAGAAACCTGATACAATCAGTTACATCCAATCTAACAATCTGGTTGGCTAAAGCCTGAACCTCAAATGCTAATGGCCTCTCAGCTATCGATAGATACGATAAACTACCCAAACTCTCCGCCTTTCAACTCAAGGCATCCGCCACCATATTGGCCTTCCCGGGATGATATAGAATGGTGATATCATAGTCCTTAAGTAACTCTAACCACCTCTGCTGCCACAAGTTAACACCGTACAAATAATGCCGCCAGATTTTCAATGCATGAACAATGGTTGCTAACTCCAAGTCATGGACAGGGTAATTCTTCTCATGGGTCTTCGGCTGTCGAGACGCGTAGGAAATCACCATATTTTCTTGCATCAACACCGAGCCAAGGCCAACACGTGACACATCACAATACACTGTATTGGACCCCAAGCCCGTAGGCAACACTAACACTGGGGTTGTAGTCAAAGCAATCTTGAGCTTTTGAAAGCTCGCATCACACTCCTCTATCTATCTGAACGGAGCACCCTTCTGGGTCAATCTGGTCATAGGTGCAACAATAGATGAGAAGCCCTCAACGAAACGACAATAATAACCGGCCAAACCAAGAAAAGTGCGGATCTTAGTAGATGAAGACGGTCTAGGTAAACTCTACACCGCCTCGATCTTCTTCAGATCTACCTTGACCCTCTCACTTGACACCACATGACCTAAAAATGCCACCGAATCAAGCTAGAATTCACACTTTGGGAACATTGCATATAACTTCTTCTCTCTCAAGGTCTGAAGCACGATCCTCAAGTGCTGCTCATGATCTTCCCGACTGCGAGAGTACACCAAGATGTCATCAATAAACACAATGATGAATGAATCAAGATAAGGCTGGAATACATTGTTCATCAGGTGCGTAAATGTTGCTGGGGCATTGGTCAACCCAAAAGACATCACAAGGAACTTGTAATGATCATACCGAGTCCTAAAAGTAGTGTTCTGGATATCTGGATCCATCTTTAGCTGATGATAACCTGACCGCGAGTCAATCTTTGAGAATACTCTAGCACCTTGTAGCTGATCAAATAAGTCATCAATGCGTGGCAATGTATACTTGTTCTTCATTGTAACCTTGTTTAACTGTCGATAATCGATACACATGCGCATAGAACCATCTTTTCTTCTTTACAAACAAGACTGGAGCACCCCACTGCGACACACTAGGCCGAATGGATCCCTTCTCAAGAAACTCTTGCAACTTCACCTTTAACTCCTTTAGCTCCGCTAGGGCCATACGATATGGCGGAATAGAAATGAGCTGAGTGCCCGGCAACAAGCCAATACCAAAATCAATATCCTTTTCGGGGGGCATGCTTGGAAGATCTGCTGGAAATACAGCTGGCAAGTTTCTCATTACCGGAACTGACTCAACGGTAGGAGTATCAGTAGATAAACATCACACCCCTTCTCAACAATCCGCCGAGCCTTTAGAAATGGTACAACCCTGCTAGGAACATAATCTAATGCACCCCTTAACTCTAACCATGGTAAACCTGGCATAGCCAGCGTCACAGTCTTAGAGTGACAATCTAGAATAGTATGATAGTGTGACAACCAGTCCATGCCCAAGATAACATCAAAGTCTACCATACTAAGCAATAATAGATCGACTCTGGTCTCAAAACCACAAATGACAACTAGACACGACCGATACACATGGTCCACAACAGTAGAATCTCCCACAGACGTGGACACATAAATAGGAGAACTTAAAGAATCACGAGATATACCCAAATACGAAGCAAGGTAAGATGACACATATGATCTTCCCGACTGCGAGAGTACACCAAGATGTCATCAATAAACACAATGATGAATGAATCAAGATAAGGCTGGAATACATTGTTCATCAGGTGCGTAAATGCTGCTGGGGCATTGGTCAACCCAAAAGACATCACAAGGAACTTGTAATGATCATACCGAGTCCTAAAGGTAGTGTTCTGGATATCTGGATCCATCTTTAGCTGATGATAACCTGACCGCGAGTCAATCTTTGAGAATACTCTAGAACCCTGTAGCTGATCAATTAAGTCATCAATGCGTAGCAATGTATACTTGTTCTTCATTGTAACCTTGTTTAACTGTCGATAATCGATACACATGCGCATAGAACCATCTTTTCTTCTTTACAAACAAGTCTGGAGCACCCCACGGCGACACACTAGGCCAAATGAATCCCTTCTCAAGAAACTCTTGCAACTTCACCTTTAACTCCTTTAGCTCCGCTAGGGCCATACGATATGGCGGAATAGAAATGAGCTGAGTGCCCGGCAACAAGCCAATACCAAAATCAATATCCTTTTCGGGGGGCATGCTTGGAAGATCTGCTGGAAATACAGCTGGCAAGTTTCTCATTACCGGAACTGACTCAACGGTAGGAGTATCAGTAGATAAACATCACACCCCTTCTCAACAATCCGCTGAGCCTTTAGAAATGGTACAACCCTGCTAGGAACATAATCTAATGCACCCCTTAACTCTAACCATGGTAAACCTGGCATAGCCAGCGTCACAGTCTTGGAGTGACAATATAGAATAGTATGATAGTGTGACAACCAGTCCATGCCCAAGATAACATCAAAGTCTACCATACTAAGAAATAATAGATCGACTCTGGTCTCAAAACCACAAATGAAAACTAGACACGACCGATACACATGGTCCACAACAGTATAATCTCCCACAGACGTGGACACATAAATAGGAGAACTTAAAGAATCAAGAGATATACCCAAATACGAAGCAAGGTAAGATGACACATATGAATAAGTGGATCCCGGATAAAATAAGACTGATGAATCCCTGTGGCAAATCGGAACCGCACCTATGATGACTCCGTCTAAAGCGACTGCCTCTGTCCTACCCGGAACAACATAGAATCTGGCCGGAACCTCCCCCTCTAGGGTGACCTCTGCCTGCCCATTCTCCACCCCTAGCTGGCTGTGTGGGTGGAGTGGCAACGAGGGTAGCAACCATGGCCTGTGATGTCTGTGGACCTGACTGAATCCGTGAAGCTAGAGTGGCCTGTGGAAGTGCATCCCTCCTGAGTTTGGGGCAGTCTCTAACCATGTGGCTCACCATACTCAAAACAAGCTCTCGGAGGGCGTGGCAGCTGGGACTAGCTCGGGCCTGGTCGGTTCGGCTGACCGCTGAAGGCACCCTATGCAGGAGGTGCACTAGAAAGTGGCTGCGCAAAGTGTGCACCCTAAGACCTCAGAACACCCGAAGCACCACTAGAAGCTAGGAGTGCTGAATGAACTGGACGACTCACATAGCCCCTACCATGACGCGCTGAAGCTGCAGTGTGACCACACTAAATCCTCCCGTACCACAAGTCTTGTTGGCCTCCCTATCATCCCTCTCACGACCTCGCATACCCTCCAAACTCCGTGCAATCTCAACTACCTACTGATACGGAGTATCTGACTCCAACTCCCTATCCATGCTGAATCTAATACTCTAATTGAGCCCCTCGATGATCGACGGACTCGCTCTCTGACTATAGCAACCAAGGCAGGTGCATCCCTTGAAAAAACGTTAAATCAGATAGCATACTCCGACACTGTCATAGCACCCTGGCGCAGCTGCTCAAACTCTGCGCGCCAAGCATCCCAAAGGGTTTGAGGAAAAAACTCTCTCAAGAAGAACTCTGAAAACCCTATCTCATGTAAGTGAAGCTGCCTCGGCTGGGCTACCCAACCCGTACGCTCATCACCACTGATATGCCGCTCCATTTAGCTGGAACATAGTAAAAGCAACCCCAATCGTCTCCACAATACCCATAGTGCGAAGGATACGGTGGCGCTCATCAAGAAAACCCCGTGCCTCCTCCGAAGCCAAACCACTGAAAGAAGGAGGGTGGTACTTCTTGAACCTTTTGAGCCTAAGATGCTCCTCCTCAGATGTTGTTGCCCTATTCACGGGCTGAACCGGAGCAATAGGTTGTACCGATATAACCTCTGGGACCTGATCAACCTGGACCCGCTGCTCTAGGGTACAGGCCACGGGAGTCTGTGGTCCTCCCCCAGCCTGAGATACAGCTGGTCCAAGTGGGATTAACCCTGCCTGAGCTAAGTTACCGAATATGCTCAGGAACTGTGTGAGGGTCTCTTTAAGTGTTGGGGTGGCAATAGGCGTCTCGGGTGCCTGTCCCTGGTTCGGAGCTAATGGTGGATCCATTGTTGTATCTTGGGCAGGTGATCTAGCTGCACCACGTGCCCGTCCTCAGCCTCGGCCCGGGCCTTGGCCTCTCGTGGCTCTAGCTAGGGGCGTTGATGTCTGATTGTCGGATCCAGTCATGCGTGTCCTCACCATTTGTGAGAGAATAGAAAGCCAAATATTCAGTTTTCAAATCCAACCAATTCGCACAATAAGGAATCAAAGAAGTGAAGTTTTCTACTAGTTCCGTAGCCTCTCAAAAATAAGTACAGACGTTTCTGTATCGGTCCGCAAGTAACTACTAAACCTGCTTATGAATCGTAACACCTATGAACCTAGAGCTCTAATATCAACTTGTCACGGCCCCATTATCCCTCCGTAGGATGTTGTGATGACACCCGGTCTCTACGACTAGGTAAGCCTAATATTTGATATCAATTAAGAAAATGTAAATAACAAAATACTCAAACCTAGTTTGATAACTCATATAACTTCTGAAAAGCAAAATCTTAACCATACAATCCCAAAGAACTGTGGAATATAGTCATAAGCACTATTGATTAAACTAAAATATCTGATGCATCATACTTTTCGAGAAAATACAACAGTAATTGAGAATAAAGGAAGGTGACCCCAACGTCTGCGGACGCCAAGCATGCATACCTTAAAGTCTCTGATAAAGGCAGGTAGCAGGTAATCTCTGTCAACCGACACGAGCAGACGTACCTAGATCTGCACAAAAATGTGTAGAAGTGTAGTATGAGTACACCACAACGGTACCCTGTAAGTATCAAGCCTAACCTCAGTGGGTTAGTGACGAGGCCAGGTCAAGACACATACTAGGATATAAATAAGCAGTATGAAAATGAAATATGGATATAAATTGGAAAGTGGAGAAACAAGTGTACGAAACAAGATAATAGCATGAACTAGTACGGGAAATCAACATTAGGAATAGCATAAAAAAGCAACTAAAGGACTACAATGATCATGCATGGACAACAACTAGTAGTACAATAACGAATGAAACAACAAGATATACTTTCCACCAAAACACTTTGCAACATGAAATAAACAGCAAGAATCCCATCCAGGTACCGCCTTGTATATAACGAAAAACTGAGGTACCGCCTCTTATAATCAATAATCACAACCGAGTTACCGCATCGTGTGACTTTTCTCAATTTCAATCACAATCTTTCCTTATACCGCCGCGTGAGCCTTACATTTGAAAATAGGTTTTGAAAACTGTTTCCCGAAATAGCTACACACACTTTAGCCCATCTTATGACGTTGTGTGGCTTCACGTAGTTCTCCTACAAGCAACACATGCATAGGTCCCACCTTATACCGCCACATGCACATCAACCCCAAGCCTTATACCGCCGCATGCAAGTCAATATCATATCACAATAACAATTTGCACCACAAGTGCCCATATACCACAACTTGCCAACAACCACAATATCAATGTTTCCAAAACAATAGCCCACGGCTCCACCACAATGTTTACAAGAATATCGACAACAACATTGAAAGTACAATGCTCAAAAGTGAGATGTTTCAGTAATAACAATTTCGCCTCAACGTGATAACGACTTTCACAACTTCAACACCAAATAACTCAACAATGAGAAAACAATGTATAACCACAATATTGGATAAGAATAAGCCACAATAAAAGGGATAATATTTAACAATGAGTCTCAAATAATGGAAACCAACAAGTAAGGGGATAACATGAATAATTACTTCAAGTAACGAAAATCAACATGGAAAGAGATAACAGACAATAACTTCAAATGATGATAATATCAATGAAAAGATAGCATATAACAATTAAAAGAGACAAAAAATTCCACTAAAGCATGGGAGCAATTTAGCAAGTAGGTTGTAGAACAAGTACTAAGCAAGTCAATTAAGGCATGTAAGGATAGTCTAATACAATTAAGGATAAATTGACTACGAGAATTTAGAACATGATATGACATTTCAATTAAAGCAGGGAAATAGTCTAAGTAGCCTTAAACAGTCAATTACCACGTACAACCCGTGTACCCACTCGTTGTCTTGCGTACACGAATTTCACTTAGCACAATTGAATCAAACAATACCAATCTTAAGAGGTAGTTTCCCCACATGAAGTTAGGCAAGACACTTACCTCGACTAGGCCAACTCAACCTTCGGAAATCGCTTTTCCCTTAAAACTCGCCTCTGCATGGCTCAAATGTACCCAAAATTAACTCAATATCATCAATCAATGGAAGAGAAAACAATTACAATAAATAAAGCTTTGATCTTTATACTTTTTCTAAAAAGTTAACAAAAGCCAACTCGGGGACCGCTCGGTCAAAACTGGGTCCTATGGTAGATTTCGTCTACCCATGACCCCACGAGTTCACATATGTGATTATTTTAAAAATTCGATTCCAAATCGATTCTCAAAACTCAAATTATTATTTTTCAAAAACTTGACAAAGTTTCACAAATTTCTACTTTGATTTACATGATTTTGAAGTTAAAATCTAAGATATGTTGATAGAATATGATTGGAAAAATTATTAGAATCACTTACCCAAGGTTTGTAGGTGAAAATACCCCCTCCAAGTCGTCTCCTACAGAGTCTAGGGTTCATAAATGAGAGAATGAGTGATAAATCTTGACTTCCAGCCCTTTTGATCAGTTGCAGATGTCGCAATTGCGACATGGGTTCACAATTGCGAATCCTCGCAATTATGAAGAAAGCCTCGCAAATGCGGCACTGAAGGCTTGGAAAGCTCTTTGAAAATGCGAAGATGGGATCACATTTGTGACCCCTGATGCCCTCACAATTGCAGGAAGATCATCGCAATTGCGAACCTAGTCCAAACCAGAAGACCTTCGCAAATGCGACCAATGGCATCGCATTTGCGATACCTGTGATTCCTGCTATAGTTGCAACTGTGACCCTGCTGTTCACAATTGCAACACTAGAGGACCAGACACCAGCTTCTATTTTCAGTCCAAAACACTTTCAACGTGTTCGAAACTCATCCGAGCCCTCGGGGATCCAAACCAAACATCCACTCAAGTCTAAAAACATCGTACGAACTCGCTCGCGTGATCAAAACACAAAAATAACATCTAAAACTACGAATTGAACTCAAAAATGCATGAAATTCAAAGAAATTTCCAAGAACTTCTAAAATTACAACTAAGCATCTGAATCCTACCAAATCAACTCCGAACGACGCCAAATTTTGCAAACAAGTTCTAAATGCCATAAATGACCTATTCCAAGTCCCAAAATCAATTTCGAGCTTGATATCTAAAAGTCAACCTACAGTCAAACTGTTCAACTTTAAATTGCTTAATTTTGGCAAATCAACCGACGGGCTTCCAAAATTAATTCAGGACATACGCCAAAGTCCAAAATCACGATACGAAGCTATCGGATCCATAAAAAATATAGTTCCAGGATTGTTTTCACAAAAGTCAAAGTTTGGTTAACATTTTCAAATTTAAACTTCTAGGTCAAGAATCAAGGGTCCAAATCGACCCGAAAGCATCCCAGAACGAAACTAATCAACCAGGCAAGTCATAGAAGCATAAACACATGTATGAAGCATGGACAGGGGAAACGGGGCACAATTACACAAAATGACCGATCGAGTCGTTACAATATTGTTCCCCCAGTCCGTCATATATCATCCCTGACATAGCCACCCTTATCTCTCCGTATCGACAATATCATAATAGCCACCTGTATCGCTCCGCCTAGACATTTATATCAATAGTCACCCGTATTACTCAGCCCAGACAATAACACAATGACCACCCATATCACTAGGCCCAAACAATATATCAATAGCCACCTGTATCACTCTGCCCAAACAATATATCAATAGCTACCTGTATCACTCTGCCCTGACAATATATCATTAGCTACCCGTATCACACCCCACAATCAATAACAGTGAGATTCCATCCTTATACTCCGCTTAGCAACAATCAAACCACACACCAAATCTGCATGTGCTAACATCACAACATTTCAACTCGTACCACAAGTTCCCACATGCCACAACATTTTCAAACAAAAATACCAATATCACCACAACATATAGACCGTGGCTCAAGCACAAGGTGTACAAGAATCTCAATAAAAACAAAATTAAACGGGGAAGAATAAATCAATAATGAACAATACTCCACTAAACGACAACTTCAACTCAAATAGGTTAATGGCTTTCAATAACTTCAACTTTAATTAATTGCTTAAGAATAAACTCAATAATGAAAGTATTTCCATGAAATGACGACTTATTCTAGTGTATGACATAAGCTAATAATGAAAGAGATGGCATTAACTAGCAACTGCGTCTAAATACATGACAATAACTTGACAACAAAGGGATATCATGTAGTAGCAACTTCACATAAGAATAATTCAACAGTGAAAGAGGTAATGTGAAAAGAAAAAGGTAACAACTTCAAATAAAGTATATAAGAGTAAACTCGACAAATTAAAGATAGAACATGTGCTAACAACCTCAAATAAAACATGTAAGAATAAACTTGACAGTGGAATATATAACATGAAATGACAAATTCAACTAAAGCATATAAGGATAAACTTAACAAAGGAATGTAGAACATGTAATACCAAATTCAATTAAATGCACATAAGAAGCCTAAGAGTCTAATCTGTTCAATTTACACATATAAGTCTGTGTATACACTCTTCACCTCATGTACACGTCTTACACATAATTCAAATAATGCAATTAAACTAAATCCTACACTGTAGTTCCCCCACACAAAGTTAAGCAAGATACTTACCTCAAAGAAGCTAAATAATTACTCCTAAAAAGACCTTCCTATGTGGAACAACCTCCAAATGGATCGAATCTAACCAAAATAACTTAATATCATAAATAAAAGCCATAGAAAATAATTTCGGATGATAAAGTTTTGACTTTTAATGAAAACCAAAAGTCAACCCCGGGCCCGCACCTCGAAACTGCAAAACTCACAAAATCTAAGCATCCATTGCAATACTAATCCAACCATACCAAAATCATCCAATTCTAACCTCAAATCAGCCTTCAAATCATCATTTTATATTTTAGAAAGTTTTTACTAATATCCCCGGTCACTATGCTTAACACATCGTAGTTGGACAACTTACTGAAGAGAGGAGAAAAAAAGCTTTTATTTATCCAATTCAAATCACTAATGTAATGATAAAAACAAAGATAAAATCATGAAATATAACCAAAGCCGAGTCAATAATACTTACCGCAATCCAAAGCGTGAAAATCCCCTTCATAATCGCCCAAAATCGAGCTCACTAACTCAAAAATTGATAAAAGAACATAATCCTAGAAATATAATATTTTTATATCCTGCCCAGGTATTATACATCCGCGATCACGGAAACACCCACGTGATCGCGAAGAACAAAATTCAACAACTGCCAAAACGTGCCATGCGAATGCGATACACCGGCTGCGAACATGTTGATCAAGACCTCAGCCCCTACTTGAACGCAACTCCAAACATACAAACGCGAAGGGAAAATTGCATGATTCCCTTCCCGCCTTTCCTTTAGCGCAACCACGAAATGTAGCACGCGAACGTGAAAGCAAAAGTCTTTCAAGCTTTGCGAATGCGGTCGCAACTTCGTGACCGCGAAGAACAAAATGGCTGTTGTCAAATTCTTTCTACGTGAACGCGACCATATTGTTGCGATCCCGTTGATGAACATCAGATAACAGCTGACAATAAACCCAAAACAAGGAGAAATGGCCCGTAGCCAATCCGAAACACCCGTGAGGCCGCCCGGGACCCCGTCAAATCATGTCAACGATCCTGATCACGCCCAACTATGCCTTATAAAAAGGACAAAGCGGTCGCTGCAAATATAATCAGGTTCAAGTCCGGAGTCGAATCCCATAGGGAACTAACCTATTGACTACAACTGATAATGACAAGCTCAGACAACTTCTGGGTGCAAAATTTTTATGAATAAACAGTGAATTTATTTAGCTAATGTAAAATGACAATAAAACTAGAAATAATCAAGAATAAAGTTGAATTCAATGGTAAACGAATCTAGGGGTATTGATTTTTCCAATTGTCAGATTAATTCTTAACTCTTTAGCTATAATCTCGCCATAATACTCTATGAGCATTATGAGTTCCGGGTTACCGTAATTATCTCTCGATCAGTTACGATAATTTACTAGAAGCATTCTTTCGAACTACTCTAGCTAACAATTTATGCAACTCGGAATTATCCCACCAAAGCTTTGTTATTTCTAAACCCACTTTAAAATTCAAGTAATTAATCTCTTCAATTACCCAAAAGTGATGTTGTTCAACAACAATCTAACCAAGCGTTCTTTCTCAAGCAACACAAAGCAACAAGACACGATTAATCAAGGGCCCTTTCAATTAACCACAATACAAAGCATAGTTGAACAATCATAGAACAAACACGGTTCGATTATATCAAAATTGAGTTAAAACTTCATCCAACAATTGGTTCCATCAACCCTAGATTAAAGGTTTTTCTATTCACACTAATACAAAACATAATAATAATACGATTCATGATTCACAATAATGAATAGAAAGAAGAAGAAACAAACTCTAAAGAATTGCTTGTTCTCCTCTCACTTGTTCTTGCCTCCAATTATGTCTCAGACAAAAACTTCTCTGACTTCTGGGCGAGTTTGGGCTCTTATAGGTTTAGGTTAATAGCTCAGGAATTTACACAAGAGCCCCTGCAGTTTATCGCTTTTAAAAACCCGTCCGCGGTCGCAGACTCGACCGCGGACGTGCACTGCTTCACTATTTTCCTCCGCGTTCCTGCGTGCCTAAGTCCGTGGTCGCGGACCTCCCTTTTGCATTTTTCCTTGTTTTCCTCTCTCTTTTTTATCCAAGCTATTATTCTTTGGCCTTGTATGTTCATAATTGACTCCAAAATACTCTTTATCTCCCTCCTAGCTCGGAATGGCTCCTGCAAAGCATAATTTTCTCCATTAGAGCATTTTGTTATTTTTTTTAGCATTTAAACATCAATAAGTGCGGTTAAATTAGAGTATAAATAGCGTCTACAATGCATAATATAGGCTACTATCAACACCCCACTATTAAACCATTTCTCGGCCTCGAGCAACAAAACCACACTCTACAGGCCTAACTTCCCTAAGCAACTTCCCTACACATCCACACCTCAAGAGTGGACTCTTCCTGGCCACGCAATGTCCTTGACCGGCCACTGACTCTAAGTCAGAGGTCGAGACTTACCTCTCTTTCATGAATCAAGTGCTTATTCACCACAAAAGACACTTATTTCATAATCAGAACAATTCACGCACACCGCGGATTTCAAAAGAAATAAAATTCGCTCACTCTCAGAAAGAACATTCCTTGTGCCACAGAAAACGCACCATATGCTTTCCCGTAGTGTACTACTCTACTAATCGAGCTCATTTAGTCTAGGATAAACTAGGACTATATTTGGTTGTAATGTAAGCTGCAGGTTGGGTAGGATACATTTAAATATAAGAGTGACTACACCTCTCTAAGCACTTTAATACATATATTTTACATGCAAGATCATACTTATGTCAAACCACAATTCCACCTTTACATCAATATGTAATACCCCATACTTCTTTAAGCACACTTATATCAAAAGCCACCACCATCAAAGACTATTCTTTACACAATACAGTTCTTTTTTTATTTATTTTATTTTATTTTATTTTTATTTTTATTTTTTTCAATTCATGTGGCTTTTAGTATTACTTTTCAACACAGCGCACCTTTCTCCTTATTTCATCAGTTCCACTCAAAATCCAAACCAACCACCCCACACTTTAACTTTTACATAGTTCATCACAATTCAAGTGCTTAAGAGAGGTGACAAGGTTCAAATAGATGGATAATTCAAAATACGGATACGACTTGTAACGTGGTTTCCAAAGAAACATGATTACAGGCTCAAAAGGGTTAACTATGGTATATAACAATTAGGTGGGTGGAACATGTATATATATGGTTCAACAAAGAAATGCCTATATCACTTCCTAGATCAAATAAGACTACCATTTCGCTTTGCATACACACGGGGCAAGTTCTAGGCGTTAAATGTTAGCACAGAATACACAAAGCCTCACACACACATGGCACATGACTCAATCAAGTTTAGATCATCAAACACTCCGCCTAGGGTACTTCAGCGAAATCAAGAACACACATTTTAAGGCCTTCTCACAAGAGTCAACCAATGAGCCTAAGTGTTTGTATTCAAGGCACCATGGAGTTAAGGGATCCTATTTCAATATGCCCCTCGCCCATAAGTTCCTAACTAAAAATAATAATAGAAACTAACTACACCTGGTTAAAATAAAACCCTTGGAAAAGTCGCGGTTTAAAGAAAAACCAAGGGGGATTTGATACACTACTACAAAACCAAAATCTTTTTGTTTGTTTTTTTTATTCGACTTTAGTCCCTCAAGAAACCCGTCGAGTTGTATCCATCATCGGGCCAAGTCAAAGTTAACTTAACAAAAGAAACTACAAAACAATTATATACATATACAACAACATACAACATCATCCCCCACCCCACACTTAAAAAACTGGCATGTCCCCATGTCAAATAAATTAAAGCAAGGTAAGGTTAAGGGACTTCCCTGGTAACTCAGTCCTGGTCGGAGCTCAGTCCTGGTCGGAGATAGTGTCAGGGTCGAGGTGACAAGCTCGTCCTAGCACCCGAAGCTATCCCATAATCTTCTTTTCGGACTTTGTTGAGTAGCCAGAGCATCAACTCTAGTACCAAGGTCTGTGACCGAAGTGCGCAACACTACCATATCCTTCTCCAACACTGTCAGGCGGGTACTCCGGCGGGCCTGATGGACCAGCCTCATCTAGGATCTGCACCTGTGGGGTTGAGGTATGCATAACCTCCTCCTGACTATCACCATCATCCTCAGACTCATCCAAGGTTTCATCATGAGCAGCTCCAGGTGCCACCGGGTCCTTCCCGATGGTTACTTTGCTTGCCCGGAACGCAGCCTCCTTTGGCACCTTCCCATCCATGTTGAGGTTCTCAGGAACTCTAGCTGCTCTGCACAATTTGGTGACCAGAGATGGAAAGTAGAATCCATATTTCTTCTCGGGTACGCGGATGAACATTTTCTCCTGGATGAGCCGGGCCACATCAAAATCTCGGCTATTCACAAAACACCAAATCGCTACCGCCCTAGGTCCATTTACATAAGTGGTGTTATGTGATGGCAGCAAACGATTGTTGATTATAGTAAGCGAACACTTTGCCTCCCAAGTGAGAGAGGATGAAATCAAGACGCTCCTCGGTGTAACCCAAACTACCTCCTTGCCCGACACACAAATGGTTTGGATGAATAGATTCCAAGTGACGGGCTTTTTCTGGTATGTCTCATAAAAATATTCACCCCCATCGAAAACTGGCAACCTATACACTCGTCGGATGGTATCGAGTGAAGCATCCACCCTCGTTTGACCCACCATTACAACCCGATTCTCATGTTCCGAGCAATTGGCATAAAATTCCCTTACAAACATCATATTGCCTTCCTTTGGTTATTCAAAGAAGATTTCGAGCCGGCACCTCATCAATTCCCATTACATGTTTGGGCATTCAATCTAGAGAGCTGCCCTGTCAATAGCTCTCTCGGCCACAGGCTTCTTTGATGCCTTGTTACTGAAATGCTCCTGAGCTTTTCTGGACAAAAACCGTTGATTGTCAAATTAGCTCATGCTAGCCGGTGCCCGAGCTCTAGAGGAACTTCCCGATCCACTGGCTGAGGATCCTGTAACACGTCTCTTCCGGGAGGGATTCATGATACTTGACAAAACAAGTGCCATTATTAGTAGGGGTGTGACTTTTGTGAACCTTGGGTGGTTACTCAGACTTCACCCGCACCACGGTCACAATTGAATTTAAAGCTTCTTGAGGCAATTTAACAACACCTAGTGTGCATATGGCTACAAAGTAACACAAATAACCCCATGGAGTTACCAAGCCTCCCATATCACATCTCATGGCCTCACACACCCATCTCTACCACCAACTACCTATAATACAACAAGTCATGATTTTTCCTACCCATTATATACACTAGCAACTAAAAAGAAGCGAAATTTAAGCTAAAATAAATCTAAAAATAAAACTACAAAAGAAAGAAAATTAAGAAGGATGAGAGAAATCATGTACTTACTTGAGATTCTTGAGGTAGTGGAGGTGGGATCTTGTTAATGGAGAGAGGATGAGAGAAGTAGAGATTTTTATGATGTTAGACGAGGAGGATGGGGGAAGGAGGGTTGTGTATTTTGAGAACTTGAGGGGGAGAAGGAGAGTTATAGTAGAAGAGGGGAAAGAGACTGGGGAAAGTGGGGAGGTTGGCGGATGTTAGAGTGTTAGTGGGAGGGGGAATTAGGTTTTAGGGTGAATTAAAAAAAAGAAAAGAGAAAAAAAACTTACTTGTCTGCCCCGACTGCGCCTAGCGTCCGCGAATACCTGTCTACCCCGACCGTGCCCAGATCCACGGTCGCGAACGCTGGGCAGAAAGACCCTTAAACTTTGCGCCCTGTCCGCGGTCGCGGACACTGGGCAGAAACTGTTACCACTTTCGTGCCCCGTCCGTAGTCGCTGAGCGTTGTTCCGAACATTTTCTGTTTTCATCAATTTTTACCTTTTCCGGGGTTAGATTTTGACCCCGACTCCTTCCAATGTGCCCAAATCTTTCCCTGCACACTAGTAATTTGGTTAATATTGTTCACATCAAATACAACACCAAAAGAAAAACAAAAGAAGGTCATGGGTTGTCTCCCAAGAAGCGCCTGAGTTAACGTCGCATCACGACGAATTAAAACAAATCATGGGTTCCCTCACAGGAAATGCCTGATTTAACGTCGCGGCACGATGCAAGATTTGACCATTACTCCTTATTTGCGTACTGGGGCTCTTCCAAAGTTATTACCACTCTATCCCCTTTTTCTTCGGCCATTCCAAGGTAGTGTTTCAACCTTTGCCCATTCACTGTGAACTTATTTGTCCCATATTCTAATTCAATCTCCACAACTCCACTTAAGAACATTTGCACCACTCTGAAGGTTCCTGACCATCGGGACTTCAACTTACCCGAAAACAATCTCAATCTCGAGTTGTATAACAACACTAGCTCTCCGGGTTTGAAGTGCCGATTTAAGATGTGCTTATCATGCAGTAGTTTCATCCTTTCTTTGTATAGTTTAGCACTCTCGAATGCCTAGAGCCTAAATTCCTCGAGCTCATGTAGCCCAGTGACTCTGCTGGTGCCTGCGATCTCCATATCCAAATTCAACTGCCGCAATGCCCATAGTGCTTTATGTTCGAGCTCTACTGGAAGGTGGCATGCCTTTCTGAACACCAACTTGTATGGTGACATACCAATTGGAGTTTTGAATGCTGTGCGGTATGCCCATAATGCATCATCCAGCTTCTTTTCCCAATCGGTCCTTGTTGCATTCACTGTTTTTGTAAGGATACTTTTAATATCCCTATTGGAAACTTCAACTTGCCCGCTTGTTTGTGGGTGGTACAGTGAGGCCACTTTGTGGCAAACTCCATACTTTTCCAACAAATGTGCGAACACTCTATTGCAAAAATGGGTTCCACCATCACTGATTATAGCTCTCGGGGTGCCAAAAAGTGTGAAGATGTTTTTCTTTAGGAAACTTGTCACCCCCTTTGCATCATTAGTTGGGAGAGCCACCGCTTCGACCCACTTGGAGACATAGTCAACCGCTACCAATATATATTTGGTACCATATAAGCTGACGAACGGCCCCATAAAGTCGATCCCCTATATGTCAAAAACTTCCACCTCTTGAATTGTGGTCATCGGCATCTCGTGACAGCGAGATATGTTTCCTGTCCTTTGGCATTCATCGCAACTTTTAACCCAAGCATGGGAATCCTTGAACAGGGTAGGCCAATACAATCCCGATTTCAGCACTTTTGCTGCTGTCCGGATTCCTCCAAAGTGTCGAACATATGGTGAAGCATGGCAAGCCTACAAAACAGAAGGTTGATCTTTCTCGGGGATACACCTCCAGATCATGTTATCTACATATATCTTAAAAAGCAAGGGTTCATCCCAATAATAAGATCGACAATCACGGAAGAACTTTTTCTTTTGAATTGAGGAGAGATCATAAGGCACAATATCGCTTGCCAAGTAATTAGCAATATCAGTATACCATGGCGCCTCCTCTATTGTTACATCAAGTAACTGTTCATCGGGGAATGTCTCTGTGATATCTTCAACCTCCAGTCTCTTTTCTGATCCTTCCAACCTCGAGAGGTGGTCTGCCACTTGATTATCCGTCCCTTTTCTATCACGAATTTCTAGATCAAATTCTTGTAGCAAAAGAACCCAGCGAATAAAGCGTGGCCTTGACTCCTTCTTTCCTATCAAGTACCTAATTGATGCATGGTCAGTATAAACAATAACTTTTGAGCCAATTAATTACGACCTGAATTTGTCAAAGACAAACACTACAACGATCATTTTCTTTTTCGCGACAGTGTAATTAAGTTGTGCACCAATGAGCGTCCTGCTTGCATAGTAGACCGTGTGCATCATCTTATCCTTGTTTTGCCCAATACAACTCCTATAGCATAATCATTGGCGTCGCACATGATCTCGAATGGTTTCTCCCAGTTGGGTGAAACAATGATGGGTGCAGTCACCAATTTCTTCTTCAGCTCCTCAAAGGCCAACCTGCAAGCATCAGAAAACACAAAGGGTTGGTCTTTTTCAAGCAGCTTACATAAGGGGTTAGCAATCTTGGAAAAATCCTTAATGAACCGCCTATAGAACCCGTCGTGCCCAAGGAAACCTATCACTGCCTTTACCGACATAGGTGACGGAAGCTTCTCAATCACATCAACCTTGGCATGGTCGACTTCAATTCCCTCTTTGGACACTCGATTCCCTAACACTATTCCTTCTTGTACCATAAAATGGCACTTCTCCCAATTCAGCACCAGATTTGTCTCCACACATCTCTTGAGCGCTCTTCTTAGGTTGTGAAGACAATCTTCGAATGAATCCCCCACCACAGAGAAATCATCCATAAATACCTCCATAATGTCCTCAACCATGTCAGTGAAAATGGCTAACATGCACCGTTGGAATGTAGCCGGTGAATTGCATAGTCCAAAGGGAATTCTCCCAAAGGAAAAGATGCAATATGGACAAGTGAAAGACGTTTTCTCTCTATCTTCCGGGGCTATTGAGATCTGGTTATACCCCGAGTATCCGTCCAAGAAACATAAGCGGGATCGCCCAGCTAACCTGTCCAACATCTGGTCAACGAAAGGCAATGGGAAATGGTTCTTCCGGGTGGATGTGTTCAATTTCTGATAGTCCATGCAAATTTGCCACCCCGTGACTGTACGAGTTGAGATAAACTCGTTCTTATCATTCTGTACGACTGTCATTTCTCCCTTTTTTGGCACACATTGGACATAACTGAACCAATTGCTGTCAGATATGGGGAAGATGATACACGCATCCAGCCACTTGATCACTTCCTTCTTTACTAATTCTTTCATATTCGGGTTCCGCCGTCGTTGATGTTTTGTGAAAGGTTTGTGCCCCTCTTCCAGAAGAATCTTGTGCATGCAGAAGGTTGGGCTGATACCCTTTATGTCTGCCATGGTCCAACCAATGGCAGTCTTACATTCTTGCAATACCTGAAATAATTGCTCTACCTGCACAGCTAACAAACCAGATGATATAATAACAGGCAAAGTAGAATTGGGGCCCAAGAAAGCGTACCTGAGGTGGGCTGGAAGCGGTTTCAAGTCCAGCTGTGGTGGTTCCTCTATTGATGGTTTTGTGGGTGGTGTCGCTCTCTCTTCTAAGCTAGAGGCTCGAACTGAGGTTCCCTTTTGCAGAATCCTTGGCCTTCGAGAGCCATGACCCACTCTGCCAACCCTTCACCGTCCATATCTTCCAAGTTTGTCAAGAAGGATCCCAATAGGTCTTTGATAGTAAGGGTCTCATATTATTCTTACAGCATCACATACACGGCTTCCACTAATGAGCAATTTGTAAATTCACTGGGTCTCCTCATGGATTGTTGAACGTTGAATATTATTTCTTCATTGTTCAACCTCATTTTTAGTTCTCCAGTTTCGCAATCAATCAATGCTCTCCCAGTGGCTAAGAATGGCCTTCCCAGAATGATGGGTATCTCATCATCTACTTGAAAGTGAAGAATAACAAAGTCTGCATGAAATACAAATTTCCCTACTTGCACAAGCACATCATCAAGAATTATTGTCGGTCTTTTAACCATGGGATTAGCCAGTTGCAGCAACATCGAGGTCGGCCTAGCTCTGCCAATGTCCAGTTTTGTATAGATTGCCAAGGGCATCAAGTTTATGCTGGCTCCCAAGTCACACAATGCTTTAACAAAAGCATAATTCCCAATAGTACATGAGATGGTGAAGCTACCTGGATCAGACACCTTTTGGGCCATATGTCTTGTCACTACCGCGCTGCAGGTCTATGTTAGAGTTATAGTGGACAAGTCTTAGAAGTTAAACTTCCGCGACATCAGGTCCTTCACCATTTTTGCATACCCTGGCATTTCCCTCAAAGCATCCATCAGTGGAATATTCAATTGAATTTGGCGAAGCATTTCCATGAATTTATTGTATTGAGCATCTTTATTTTGTTTTGCCAATCTCTGAGGGAATGGTGCAGGAGTCACTCTCTGTCCACTGCTCGATGTCTTTTCTTTGTTGGAAGCTTCTGACACAAGAGGTGCCACCTGTTATGAGGCTTGTGAACCTTCTTTTGCCTTACCCTTGTCAACCTGTGCCTGTTCAACTATCACCTCAGTGAGCTCTGCTGATTCCTCTGCCTCTAATGTAACTGGAGTTACAGGCGTAGTCTCCCTTCTAGATTGAGCAACTTTTTGCTCTCTGTCTAAATCTCTTCCATTCCTGAGACTCACTACCATTAGCTGATTTGGGTTTTTCTCCTTTGGATTAATATTTGTATCTGCCGGCAATGTTCCTTGGGGGAGATTGTTTAAGGCCATGGACAATTGTCCCAATTGAGTTTCAATACCTTTGATTGCTGAGTCATGTGCTGCTAACTTTTCTTGCATCTTACCATTTGTTCCAATGAGTTGCTGCAGCATGCTCCTGATTTCTACCATGTTGTCATCCTGCTGTTGATGAGGTGGTTGGTATGCCAACTGTTACTGGTGCTGCTATTGATAGCCCTGTTGCCTTTGATACGACACAACTTGGCCTTGTGGTCGTGCACCTCCAGGTTGTGGCATGTTAGGTCTGTACTGTTAATTTGGTGCTGGCCCCCAGTGTTGCCCTCCTTGCCTCTGACCCCCGAAGTTATTGGCATAATTCATGTCCTCTCTAAAACCCTGGTTGTCATTCTCTCCACTCCACGAGCACACATAATACTGATTTATGCAAGGGGTGCACAATCCCCCATTTGTTGTATCAACAATGTGCACTTTGTTTGTACCCATCTCGTCGATCTTCTTTGTCAATATGCTCATCTGAGTCATGAGTGTGGCTATGTTATCTGGATGGGAATTGTTTGGGTTAAGAGCAACAAAATGCACTATTGGTGTCGATGTCGTACCTCTAGCCATTCAGCCTGAATTTTGAGACATCTTATCAAGAATTATCTTGCACTCTGTGAATGTCTTGCTCAGAAATGCACCCCCAGCTGAAGCATCTACAGTGGCTTTCAAACTGTCTGCCAAACCTATATAGAATCTTTATCTAAGCATCTGGTCTGGAATGACATGGTATCGTTGCTTCACGAGCATCCCTTTGAACCTTTCCCAGGTTTCTTTCAAGGTTTTAGTAGGTTTCTGCCTGTACTGCAATATCTCATCAATCTGCCTTGCAGTCTTGTTGGGAGGATAAAACTTTTTTAGGAACTGCTTGACTAATTCCTCCCAAGTGGCAATGAAATTTATTGGGAGCGAATTCAACCCAGTTTGAGCCTCTCCAGTCACAGAAAAATGGAAACAGTAATAGCTTGATGGCTTCCGGAGTCACATTTGGCTGTCTTTGGGTCACACATATTGACAGGAAGTTTTTCAGATGTTGTTGTGGATCTTCAATGTGTGACCCGGAGAACAGTCCCTTATTCTGCAACAAAAGCAACATGTTATTGGTGATATGGAATGTCTCTGCTTGTATCTGGGGTACAACAATGGCGGTGGCCAGGTTGTCAGCAGTTGGTTGCGTCCAATCATAAAGAGCAACTTCTGGAACAAGAGGTGCCACCTCTCCAGTGTTTGGATCAACCCGATTATTCCGATTGTTTCCATCGACATCATCCATGTTGTCCATTTCAATTTCGAGTTGATGTTTTTGTTGTAACTGCTTGTTCTTTTGTTGGTTCGATTTAAGGCCCTGAATGTTTTCTTGGGGTCTGAGAGTCCTTCAAAAAGTTCACCAGTCCTCGAAGAGCTTCTAGGCATACACCTGAGTCACAAGAGAGTTCAAACGTGAGAATTTCAATGGAAAATTTTTTAACGCCATAGAAAATTGATCTAAACTAAAAATCCTAGCAATTCTTCTAAGTTGTAATAAATAACACCGTTAGTTCCCCGACAACGATGCCAAAATTTGACCACGCCTAACTATGACTTATAAAAAGGACAAAGCGGTCGCTGCAAATATAATCTGGTTCAAGTACGGAGTCGAATCCCACAGGGAACTAACCTATTGATTACAACTTTGAGTGATGCTAATGACAAGCTCAGACAACTTCTGGGTGCAAGATTTTTATGAATAAATAATGAAATTTATTTAGCTAATGTAAAATGACAATAAAACTAGCAATAATAAAAAATAAAGTTGAATTCAATAGTAAAAGGATTTGGGGCTATTGATTTCCCCAATTGCCGGAATAATTCTTAACTCTTTAGCTATAATCTCGTTGTAATACTCTATGAGGATTATGAGTTCCGGGTTACCGTAATTATCTCTCGATCAATTACAATAATTTACTAGAAGCATTCTTTCGAACTACTCTAGCTAACAATTTATGCAACTCAGAATTATCCCACCAAAGCTTTGTTATTTCTAAACCCACTTTAAAATTCAAGTAATTAATCTCTTCAATTACCCAATGTTGTTCAACAACAATCTAACCAAACGTTCTTTCTCAAGCAACACAAAGCAAAAAGACACGATTAATCGAGGGCCCTTTCAATTAACCATAATACAAAGCGTAGTTGAACAATCATAGAACAAACACGGTTCGATTATATCAAAATAGAGTTAAAACTTCATCCAACAATTGGTTCCATCAACCTAGATTAAATGTTTAGCTATTCATACTAATACAAAACATAGTAATAGTACGATTCATGATTCATAATAATGAATAGAAAGAAGAAGAAAGAAACTCTAAAGAATTGCTTGATCTCCTCTCACTTGTTCTTGCCTCCAATTATGTCTAAAACAAGATTTCTCTAGCTTCTGGGCGAGTTTGGGCTCTTATAGGTTTAGGTTAATTGCTCAGGAATTTACATAAGAGCTCCTGCAATTTATCACTTTTAAAAACCCGTCTGCGGTCGCAGACTCGACCGCGGACGTGCACTACTTCACTATTTTCCTCCGCGTTCCTGCGCGCCCAGGTCCGGGTCGCGGACCTGCCTTTTGCATTTTTCCTTGTTTTCCTCGCTCTTTTTCATCCGGGCTATCATTCGATTGGCGTTGTATGTTCATAATTGACTCCAAAACGCTCTTTATCTCCTTCCTAGCTTGGAGTGGCTCCTGCAAAGCATAATTTTCTCCATTAGAGCATTTTGTTATTTTTTTAGCATTTAAACATCAATAAAGTGCGGTTAAATTAGAGTATAAATAGTGTCTACAATGCATAATATAGGCTACTATCATATCCTCATAAAATAATGCGGACCTTCTCAAGGCCTCAAATCACACCAACCAACATCAAAACTACGAATCGCACCTCAATTCAAACCTAATGAACTAATGGATTTTCAACTTCTACCACTCACGCTGAAACACACCAAACCAACCCGGAATGATATCAAATTTGGCATGCAAGTCCCAAATGACACAACGGACCTATACCAACTCTAGGAACCATAATTCGAGCCTGATAATAATAAATTCAACTCCCAGTCAAACATCTCAACCTTCTAAACCTTCAATTTTTCAAATTCTGCCAAAAAGCATCAAATCAATCTTCGGACCACAAATCCAAATCCGGACATGCGTCTAAGTCCAAAACCACCATACAAAAATGAAGCTATTAGAATCATCTAAACACCATTTCCGAGGCATTGATGGTAGGCTAGAAACCCATATTTTAGTCGTAGTTTGCACTCCAATTACTGTATTTTACTTGTGTTTGAGATTAACTGTTAGTGTATTGCACTTATTATACCTTGAGATAATTAGAACAAGTTGGGCTTTGAAGTCTGAGTAAAAGCTTAAGAAATTAAGTCGGGATCACGTTGGGGGGTCGGGGACCAAGTCTGATATCAAAAAGTGAGAAAAAAAGATTACTTTAAGAAAAATGCACTACCACGCAGCGGGACCCAGGGCAATAGTGAAAAATTCCTACGAAGTGAAAAAAATCAACTCTCTAAAGATCCTCACTAATGTGGCGCGACGCTAGGGTATTTTTGCGGTCCAATTGTCTCACCTCGGCTTGGAAAGAGTAGTTTTGTTTGGGCCCGTTCCTATATGGTATAAGTACACCAAAAATACGATTTTAGAGGACTTTTGACCTACAGAAGATTGGAAGAAAATTTGAGACTCAAAGAACAAGGATTCATCATTCTTTCCTCAACTCAACACCCGAGTTTGGATTGAAGTCATGTTTTCTTATTATTCAACTTCATTTGTGATAAATATCTCCATGAATATGGAGTAGTTTACCTTAGAGTTAGACAGATATGGTGTTTGATTGATATTGTTGGATTTTAATTCTAGTTCTTTGCTTGAATTCGTTTACGGAGCTTTGAATTGTTTGCAACTTTATTCACCAGTTTATTTAATTGAAAGAGGAATATTTTGGTGATTATCTTTGAATTATTTTGTTTGGCTTAATTTAGTGATTCTCTTAATTAATCGAAAGAGCTTGTTGAGCTGTTAACTAAATCAAGTTAGGAGACTATTCGAGAGACGTTTTCCTAAAGACTAATTCATTAACGCATGCTTGCATATGTTCACAATGCTTATATTAGTTCACCTCGTAGAGTCAAGATTTAATCGAGAGAGGAGTCTTGACTACACGTTTAAAATAATCATCGAGTGAATTAGTGAGAAACATTAGAACTTTAGAGTTAATTAAACTAGAGTTAGATCCCTAATAACTATGTTGAACCTATCCTAACATGAACCTTATTTCTCCTATTGATATTTCAGTATGCTTAACTCTTGTCTTTCTGGGATGAATTGTTAATTGTTTTAGTTTCATAGTTAATTTTAATTAATAATCATCCAACCCAAAGTATTTATCATCCTGATTAGCATTAAGCTAGAAATTACTTGAGCATTGTTTAAACTCAATCCTTGTGGAGACGATCATTTAACTACGATATCTTTGGCTAGTGAGTATCAATCTCGTGTTGTGTTTTGTGCTCGTCAAATTTTGGCGGCGTTGTCGGGGATTGGCAATCAATAGTGTTCAAATTAGTTTTTGATACTAATTTAGGAACCGATTTTATTTTATTCTTCACGATTTTTCTCTTCCATGTGTAGGAAACATGTTAAGCTCTTTGGTGTATGACTCGATCTTTTTCTAAGAAGTGATTTCATACAATCCAGAGGTGGAAAAACGTCTGCCACAGTTGAGGAAAGAGAAAGAATCACTAGGAAATTCTTGGGGAAATCTTCAACCCAAGAGAACATGGATAAGAACGGTGAGGAGATAGTTTATTTGGCTGTACGGGAAGCAGCCCAACAGGAAGCAGCCACCCAGGCAACTGCTGAAGTAGCTCTCAAAGCTGATGAAACAGTGGACCGGAACAGACGACGAAGATTCAACCTCTGGTTGAAGACGAATTTGAAAATAATATGCCCAGGCATGGACGATCAATGGGAGACTACGCCACGCCAGTCTACAACCAAGGAGTATCTAGTGTGCGACCCACTCCGATCGCACCAATGATTTTAAGATTAAGCAATGTTTGCTTCAGACCATTTAGAATAATTGTGTCTTCCGTGGAAAACCCAATGAAGATTCAAATACTCATTTGATGGATTTTGATGATATTATGAATACCTTCCAGCACAACAGAGTATCAAAAGATGCTATCTACTTAAGGACATTTCCTTTTTTCACTGAGGAAAGATTCTAAGCACTAGTTCCGGAGTTTGCCGACTGGGTCAATTCAAACTTGGGAAGACATGACAAAGAAGTTCCTTGAAAAATACTTTTCAGCTGCAAAAAGAGGGAAAATTTTAAAAGAGATCCACAACTTCGAGCAGAAAGACACATAAGCGGTGTTTGAAGCATGGGAAAGATTTAAGGACAATGTGAGAAGATATCAGCATCATGGGTAGACTTGTGGATACAACTCCAAGATTTCTGAGATGATCTGACACCCTCTGGCAGGAGGAAGCTAAACAACGTAGTTGGAGGTCCTCTTATGGAGAAAACTCCTGAGGAGATTGCCGCAATTCTGAATGAATTATCTGAAGATGCAAATCAATGGCCTACAGATGATAACCATAGACGAAAATCAGCTGGGGTGCACCAGGTAGACTCTAACACATTAGTGCAAGCCCAGCTAGACATTATGGCCAGAGAGATAAGAAAGTTAACATTGGCCAAGGTGCAGAGTGAGCCGAAAGCATCATGTGATTGTGGAATGGGACACCCTACACACGAGTGTCAAGTTTCAACTGAAATAGTAAATGTTGTGGGGAGCATTGACAGAGGCAACTACCAAAGTGATAACAATTTTAACTCCATGAGACAGAGGAACCCATATTTTTCTTGGAGTTCACTAGTTGGTAGTGCAAACACTTGGCAGCGAAATTACTCTAGACCCTAGGGGCAGGTAGCTAGAGGTTTTCAAAACCAGCAGAGGCAACAATATCATCCTCCACAGTCTAATCAGTCTAGCATGGAAGATCCGATGAAGGCCTTTATTATTAAGACAGATGATAAGCTTGAAACCTATGGCGCAGCTATTAGAGAACTGGGCACGGCCTTTCGAAACTTGGAAAGACAGGTGGGGAAACTAGCTAATCTATTGCCTGAGAGGATTCCAGGAACTCTCCCCGCTGATACTGAAAGAAATCCAAAAGAGACAATAAATGCAGTGTATTTAAGGAGTGGGCACGTATTGAAGGATCCCAAGGCAAATCAAAAGGATGAGCTGATTGAAAGACAGGTGGATATTGTGGAGGAGCAGGAAAATGACAACATTCAAGAAGGTGAAGGGATGCTGGATGATGGTCTGAAGAAGAAGGGAAAGACTAGAGCTCAAAAGAAGAAGAAAGATGAGAATGCAATATATGAGGAGATTGAAGAAAGTAAATATATTCCTGCTCTATATTTCCTGCAGAAGCAGAGAAGAGAGAAGCTGGACAAAAAATTTGGGCGCTTCCTAGAAGTGCTCAAGCAGGTGCATGTGAATATACCTTTCATAGAGGTGCTATCACAGATGCCAGCTTATGCTAAATTTTTGAAGGAGATACTTTCCAAAAGTGGAAAGTGGAAGAGACATTGGTGCCATTCTGCAAAATAAGTTCTCTCAAAAGTGTGGAGATCCAGGGAGTTTTACTATACCTTGCTCTTTAAGAAGTACTAAGTTTGATTAATAATTGTGTGATTCATGTGCTTCTATTAATCTTATGCCTTTGTCTATTTTCAGGAAATTAGAGGGAGAGATTGGAGAAATCATGTCGATACCTGTGTCCTTGCAACAGGTGGATGAGACCACGATCATACCTGACGGAATAATGGAAGATGTGATAGGTTGAGTGGACAACTTGGTGTTCCCTGTGGCTTTATTATGGTGAACATGGAGGAGAATAGGGAGGTCTCCTGATTTTAGGAAGACCCTTCTTGGCTACTGATGGAGAAATTTTGGACGTTTAGGAAAGGCAACTCATGCTCAGAGTGGGGGAGAAAAAGGTGATCTTCAAGATGGAAGGATCAAGGGGGACCCTAAAGGAGCAACTTGGAGAGAGTAAAATTGATAAGTGTGGGTGTACCAAAGAAGGCCGAAAAGAAACTCTCAACATGGATTTGTGCACTAGGTCAGGCGTACAAAGGAGACCTCGACTTTGATTCATACCCCAACTAGATGAATCAGGGAAGTTTCCTTTACCTCTTACTTTTTATTTGTATGTCATGGGGACATACCACAATTAAAAGCGTGGGGTGTGGGATGTAAATATTTACATATGTTTGTTTTCGTCCTTTTGATTAAGAAATTATTTTTTGTGATTTTTCCCGATGATGGATTTCCTTGACTGTCTTCCTGAGGGATCTAAGTCGAAAAAAATATTTTTTTTTCTTAGGTAGTGTAATAATTCCCCTTGGTTTTTCTTTGTGCCACGATTATTTTTCAAGAGTTTTGTTTGAACCAGGTGTAGTTAATTTTTCTTTTGTTAGGAAATTTGAAGTCTTGTGATGTGGTATTAAATGGAGGTGAGTTTTCTTGACCTTGTTGTTCCTTGAGAGTAGTGAGTGACTTAGATGTGACACCTATGATCAGTTCTTGACTCGTGTATAAGTGTCTTAAATTGATTGATTGTGACTTTGCTTAACTGCTTTGAATAGAGAGTCGGGATAGATCCGATCCTGAGTGAGTTATGTGCCAATGTGTGAGTGAGGTTTTTGTTGATATTCTGTGTATGTCGGTTGATGTCTAAAATTTTCCCTGTGTATTTGCAAAGCGAAGTAGCAGTCATGTTCTGTCTAGGAAGTGATATAAGCATTTCTTTGTTGAGCCAGATATATATTTTTACCCACATAATTAATGTGTATCTTAGTTAGCCCTTTTGAGCATGTAATACTATTTTCTTTGGCAGCCACACTACAAGTCTGATCTCTTTGTTTGAATTGACTATCTGTTTGAACCTTTTACCTCTCTATGAGCACCTTGATATATTTATGAGCTTGCTAAAATCTAAGGGGAGGTATGGTTGAGTTTTTGAGTGGAATTATAGAAAAGGAGAAATGTGCACTATTTGAAAAAATTGCGAGAACCACTTGTAGGGAATTGAAAAAAAGAATAAGATAAAATCAGAATCTAGAAAAAGAAAAAAATATTGGTATTTGTGTATATTACAAAGAAAATTATTCCTTGCTAGTGGTAAATGTTGCTTTGTCCGTGCTTAAAGAAATTGGGAACTTGGTGTTAATATGATGTTAAGGTTGGGGTTTGGTTCAACATAAGTGTGGGGTTTGAATTTGTTAAGTTGTATGTATTAAAGTGCTCAGGGAGGTGTAGTCACTATTATCCAAATTGTATCCTACCTGTCCCACAGTCTACATTACAATAAAATTAAAGTCCTACTCGATCTTTGACTTAATAAGCTCAAATAGTAGAGTATTGCACTACAGGCAAGCCTATGGTACGTCTTCTATGGCACATGGATTTTGATGCTGAGAGCTTGTGAATTCTGTCTATTTTGTGTCGCTATTTATTTGAGAAATTTATTTGTGTGGAACTACTCTTTATTTTTTTGGTGTGAGGGCACATGACTTGAGAAGGAAAAGTAATGACGTGGACCTCCTGTGTTGGAGTAAGTGAGCAGGTTGTGAAAAAAATGTGTGGTGCTTTTGAGTTGAGTTTTGAGGCTAGGATGTTATGATAAGGTACTTAGTCTGCTTTAAATATTCTTGGAATAATGTGTTAGGGGAGTTGTTTAACAAATAGTTCGTCGCTAGGTGAAGTGCAGTTTGATTGCTCGAGGACGAGCAATAGTTAAAGTGTGAGGTGTTGATGGTAGGCTATAAACCCGTATTTTAGTCGTAGTTTGCACTCCAATTACTGCATTTTACTTGTGTTTGAGCTTAAATGTTGTTGTATTGCACTTATTATGTGTTTTATCCCTTGCAGTAAGTGATTCCGAGCTACTAAGATAATTTGGAGCTAATTTGAACAAGTTGGAGCTTTGAAGTCTGAGTAAAAGCTCAAGAAATTAAGTTGGGATCACGTTGGGGGATCGAGGACCAAGTCTGTATATCAAAATGTGAAAAAAGAAAGATTACTCTGAGAAAAGTGCACTACCACGCCGCGGGGCCTAGGGTGCTAGTACAAAGTTCCTGTAGAGTGAAAAAATTAACTTTCTGAAGATCCTCACTAATATGGCACATGGGGCACCGCGCTTGGGTATTTTTGCGGTCTAGTTATCCCACTTCGACTTGGAAAGGATAGTTTCATCTAGGCCCATTCCTATATGGTATAAATACACAAAAACATGATTTTTAGATGACTTTTGATCTACAGAAGATTGGAAGAGCATCGGAGATTCAAAGCACAAGGATTCATCATTCTTTCCTCAACTCAACACCCGAGTTTAGATTGAATTAATGTTTTCTTATTATTCAATTTTATTTGTGATGAATCTTTCCATGAGTATGGAGTAGATCTTATGGTTAGACGGATATGGTGTTTTGATTGATATTTGTGGATTTTAACTCTAGTTCTTTGCTTGAATTCGTTTATGGAGCTTTAAATTGCTTGCAACTTTATTCACCAGTTTATTTAATCGAAAGAGGAATATTTTGGTGATTATCTTTAAATTATTTTGTTTGGTTTAATTTAGTGATTCTCTTAAGTAATCTAAAGAACTTGTTGAATTGTTGATTAAATCAAGTTAGGAGAATATTCGAGAGACGTTTTACTGAAGACTAATCTTTTAATGCATGCTTGCATATGTTCACAATGCTTATATTAGTTCACCTCGTAGAGTTAAGATTTAATCGAGAGAGGAGTCCTGATTACACGTTTGAACTAATCATCAAGTGAATTCGTGAGAATAATTAGAACTTTAGAGTGAATTGAACTAGAATTAGATACCAAATAGCTATCTTGCACCTATCCTGTCATGACTCTTATTTCTCCCATTGATATTTCGGTGTGCTCAACTCTTGTCTTTCAGTGATCGATTGTTAATTGTCTTAGTTTCATAGTTAAATTTAGTTAATAATCATCCAACCCAAAGTGTTAATCATCCTGAATAGCGTTAAGCTAGAAATTACATGAGCATTGTTTAAATCTAATCCTTGTGGAGACGATAAATTTAACTGTACTATTTTTGGCTAGTGAGCATCAATCTCGTGTTGTGTTTTGTGCTCATCAGTCATCTATACAAAAGTCAAGCTCTGGTCAATTATTACTATCTAAAATGAGAATCATCCTTCCATCGACTTCGAGATGCACGAAAGTGAAATCGATCATACATGCAAAGCATAATACATAAGATGAAGCTTATTAAGACCTTAAACCCCCAAATGGAATACTAAATCTCCAAACAACAGGTCAGATCGTTACATTTTGTTAGGAAAAATTCAAAGAAAAGTGTTGCTACTAAAGGAAAGAAACCAGTGTCCGAGAAAGAACTTTTGAATGAAATGGCTACAAAAGTGGGGAAGGAAGAAGAAGTGGAGAAAGAGAAAGAGGAGAAGAAGAAGCCTCTGAGTAAGAGGAAGAGTTCTAGCAAGGAACCTGGTTCCTCCAAAAGGGCAAGGGTGGAGTTGTCTGAATTGGAAAGAAAAGCCAACTTCAAAAATCAAAAATTTCTATGGGGTAGAGTCTTTGACCCTAAAATTGCTGATCAACCAAAGATGAAAGACCTGGTGGAGATTATGGAATTCCAAAAGTGGAGTCATCTTTTTGCACCTCAAAGTCCAAAGGTGTATGAAGATGAAGTGAGAAATTTTGATGTTGGGTTGTATGTTGTGGATGAGGCCACACTTGTCTGAAAGTTAATGGAAAAGATTTTGTCCTGAATGAGGACACACTTGGGGAGATTCTTTAAGTGACACAAATGGGTTGAAAACTATGGAGGGAACTGCTCTCCTTTCTTTTAAAAAGCTGATTGTAAAGAGGAACGACATTGTGTACTGGGAAAGGCTGTACACGAAAGCTCTTAAACCCGAGTGTCAGTTATTGTTTGAGCTGGTGAACAAGGTGTTGTTGCCTCGGGTTGAGAGAGTTGCAACTCCATAGCAAACCTGGTTCTCATCGAGGCACTGGGTTCCTTCACTTCTATCAGTTTTCCTGGGATTATGATTGAACGCATACTGAAGATGGCAAACTTCAAGGGGCAAACATGGTTTTCCATACGGGTTCCTCCTCAGAAAGGTCTTCGAGCATTTCGATGTCCCACTGGGAAAGGCTTATGTGGGACTAGGAAGCAAATGATCACACTGGCACCCTAGAAGAATGTGAATGTGTGGTGAAGAAAGGAGGCGTGGGAAGCAACTCAACCATTTCCCAATTGATTGATGCTCAAGAGATTTAAGGCTGAAAATGCTATCCTGGAATCCAAGATCACTCAGGAACCTGAATCTAGTGGTTCCTAGGGGGAAGAGATTTCCAGGTTGAAGGCTGAGAATAACGAGTTGAGGAAACAGGTTGAGAACCAGAAGGAGTAGCTAATCACTGATCAAAGAGTTGTAAATGAAAGAGTGGACAAACTCCTCAGAGCTTTTGCTCCCTAATCTAACCTATCTCCTGCCCAGTGTCTCCTACTTTTGAACCCCTTTCCAGTCCTATCCAAATCCATTCCTTTTTTTTTGTTGTTAATTAGTAAGTGTGGCATTTTAGTGAGTTAAATTTGTAAGATTTTGTTGTTTGGAACTATTGGAAACAACCTTTCTACCTCGCCAGGTAGGGATAAGGTCTGCGTATACACTACCCTCCCTAGACTCCACTTGTGGGATTATACTAGGTATGTTGTTGTTAATGATCAATTACTGTTTATTTTGTGCTATATTAATTTTGTGTTCTATTTTTGGCCATGTTGTGTCCACACAAGTGGCATGAGTTAATATTGCTGGACTTTTTGTTTTTGCATATGTTTACTATATCTTCTTTTTCATGACGCCAAAAGGGAGAACATTATTGGGGGGAGGGAGGAGGGTAATAGGGTAACAGGAATCTGGTTCTCATGGGGAAGGTGATTTGTAGGGGAACATGTTGGGAATTTGGTTCTCAGGGGGAATATCAATTCTGAGTTTGTCATCATCTAAAGGGGGAAAATTGATAAGTTATGCGACTATAGTTTTGATGATTTGTCAAGCTTCATTAAAGGAACCAGATAGGAACCTAATACAATCAATTCTTTTGCGTCTATTGAAACATGCTCAGTTTTCTGGCCAAACTCGCAAGAAACCAGATAAGAGAACAAATAAGGGAACAAATAATATCCTCAACTGTCTCACAGTCAACTTTAGAGCTGTAAAAGCTGTTTTACTATAGCGGCTGGCAACAATGCATCAGCTCAGACAATCGCATCTGCTAGAGGCCAAACCAAAAGTTGTAATGTCCCTATCTCTTCACACGTGCTTTCTCATGTATAAACAACATTATATAAGATTTGACCTAAGAGTTGGCAATCTGAAAAACCTATCATCTCAAGTGCTAGCCACCACTGTTTCCTCCAGGTGCGCTCAAGAACAAAGTTGCTACAAACCAAGGACCAGACCCCAACACTGAAAATGCCTTGAGTTCTTAAGTTTGCTGTATCTTTGTTTTTGGTTCTTACTTGTATTCCTACACGGCTTTCTAGAAGTATTTTATAGGACATCATTAAACCATTATTGTTTTGGTTGTTTGACTAGAGTTAATCAATAGTGCTGCGTTGTAATAGAGTTATTGCAAAGGGCTTACAATAAAGTTATTATACGGGGTACACGATTAATAATTTAATTTTTAAATTGCAATAGGTTGTAATATGAAGTTTGCTCAGTTTAGTGGAGTTGAAATCCTACTGGGATAAGTCGTAGTTTTTAATCCCTTGAGTAGTGAGTTTTCACGTAAATATCACGTGTTCTTTAGTTACCGCTTGTTTACTATAAGAACGGTTAGAGAACATGATTCTCTATACTGTTTGGTGGACCCTTCTCTTCTATCACTATTTAAATCAAATATTTTTTTTTCTTTCTAAAAAGTGTTAAAGTTCAGTTGATTTTGGCAAACTTCAGACCACTTGTGTTCTTCATCTTAGACATAGAGGTATAAAGTTTTTGAAATTTTAGACCCGCTATTTCAACTTCAAAAGTTAATTATGAGGTAGCTGAACTTTAAAATTTTATAATTTTAGATTTTATTTTAAATAAAGGGTCCTAAAAGAGACTATTTGTGCACTTTCCCGTCTTCTTTCCTCCTACCTCCACCCTTACAAATGTGTTGGACTAGACCTGGCCTTTATTGGTCAATAACTCGAATCATAATTACTTTAAACACTCTTGTAATAGGGCTATTTGCATCCATACCCATTTTTTGTGCCACGTTTTAACTTATACCCGCTTTGTAAAAAAAATTGCATTCGTACCCGCTTTTGCGCATAACTTCAGCATGCGGGGCTGAAGTAGCAAAGGCAATCACGCAAAACTTCAGCTCTCTAGTAGACGGCTTGCGAACTTCAGATCTAAAGCTGAAGTTGTTGTCTTGTAACTGGGGGCTGAAGTTCTCCAGTTATAAAAATAAAAACTTCAGCATACGGGGCTGAAGTTCCCCCAGTTACACTGGGAGAGCTGAAGTTCTGTCTTTGTAACTGGGGAACTTCAGCCCCGTATGCTGAAGTTTTGTCTTTATAACTGACGAACTTCAGCTTAACTAGTGAACTTTAGCTCAGCGAGGGGAAGGGAGCTGAAGTTATTTAAAAAATGGGTACAAGTTAAAAGTTTTTTAAAAAGCGGGTATAGGTTAAATGGGGGCGACCAAATAGGGCACCCCGCACAATTTTTACCTTTGTAATATGACTCAACTGCATACATATCTCATATGCTTTAAAATCAAAATTTTGAACACCTTTATAATGTATATTCTAGACATATATAATAGTGTGATTCCTATATTTCAAAATTAAGCACTTAAATCCATTCTTTAATGAGAAGTCCTAGACAAATGAATTTTCATCTAACTAAATAATTTTAATTGTTTTAGTTATTCTATTTTAACATACTTAGTATGGATATACCCCTATTTTTAACATTAAACATTTATGAAAACCTTAATATTATTCTACAAATTTCATTTATAATTTGACATATAAGAGGTGTACCTGCAATTAACTTATGTTAGAGGAGTGTTTAGTGTAGTTTAACCTTAAGTTTTGCCTAGCTATATCTGACTTTCTTCAAATATTTATTGGTAATTGATAAAGTAAAAGAATATGTACAATATCTGCAAATTAAGGAGAAAGTTATAAAATTTGTTCTCTATTTGAGTTGAGGTTTAAAGTAGTTCTTAAATATTAGAAATGAGCAATTTTAATTTTTATGTTTGCCAAGTGAACACTTTTGGTTTCCATCAAATATTTAATAAAATTTGTCAAATATCTAACAAAATCTAGTTGTTCCATATCCAGGAAGCTTTAACAAATGTTAGAAAATAGATAAAAATAGCAGAAACTTCACCTAATAAAATTGCAAAAATATCTCTAAATATGAGGTCAAGTTATATATGTTTTTCTTGTTATATTTTTTGTAAATTATGTTTGAGGTTGGCCAAAAATACTAATTTTATAAAATAAAAGGATAAAAACTGCTCAAACAAAAGGGCAACTTATTGTTATTTTGAGGGTGAAGAAAAGTTAAAAGAGGAAGTAGAATCAGGGAGGGTCTCCAGAAATGGCGGGTTTATTGGCATGGGCAGCAGATGTAGTAGGAGGTGCGCAAAGCAATGACGAAGATGACAACAGCCTCAACTCGATCCCTTTAATCTTCACCCCGGAACAACAAACCTATCTTCAGGATTTGAATCGAAAGGCTACTTCTCTTAGCCGTACGATCCAAGATCTACGGCTCAGGCTCCCTCCTCCTGACATCTCACAGCGTCTTCCTCATCTTCACGCTCACTCCCTTGCTTCTAATAACGCTCTTGCTCTTCAACTTAATGCTCACTCTGCTACTAAAGAACAGGTCAAATTCTCTACTTTACTTTCAGGATATCCAAATTTTTTTTGCAACTGTAGACATTGTAAAGATCAATTGATTCCTAATGTTGCCTATGGAGGCGGATCATGATTTTAAGGCAGCCTGTGCGGAGCCCATTACTCTTTTGTCACAATAAGTGCTGACTTTATGTGATACATTTACTATTTTGAGACTCAAAAGAGTTTTTCTTTGACCATTGTTGTCAATCGCATAATTGTATTTTGAAAAATCTTGATGATTCTATGTCCAAATTCACACCGAACATTACTCGGTACTACGAACTGCGACACATAAAGTGGAAAAGAGAGAGTATTAGTATTGAGATGATAGAAGTGGCTGCATATGCATCTATTACTGAAGGAGTACATTCGCTGGTGATTTTTTAAAATCATATGTTGGTGTAAGGCCTCTTCATCCAGTTAACATGATTTAAAACCAATACCTTTCGTATCTGTATCAGCAAGCAATCTATGGTGTAGGACAAGAACAAGCCATACTCAACTAGTAGGACCGGGAAATTGGAGGTCCAGAACAAGTATCAAGCCCCAAAATTGACCTTCAATTGGATTCAGAGAATAGAATCAGGGAAAAGGATAAAGCTTGCGAGGAAAGGTTTAGTGAAACTTGAGTAGAAAAAGTTCTCTGCAAAGGTTCACTTTTTCAGTTCTCCCTCCCTTTTTGCTAAATGGAGGAGACCTGTTATAGCTGCTAAAAGCTCCCTATGTGTACAGTGATTGTTGAATTCCGGTGATACAAAGTGCCAACATAATATGAACTGCTGAGTTAATAACTGGTTGTTTCTCCTGATTTCTTGGTGATTTCGACTAACTTAGCTCTGAGATTGTTATTATTGATTATGTTGGGAACACTAGGTCAGGAAAACAATTAGATCGTTTAACTAAAAATGTTCAATGGCCCCTGCCACACCTTATTGATCCTAGATATAAGTAGGTGCCATCTCCTAAAGCAAGAAGTCAAGGTTGTTCTATACTAGCTATGACTTATACCACTTGATCACACACACAACTCCCGGATGTCAAAAATTTCCCATCCATCATCTGGAAGATCCTTGTTGTGCGTCACTGATGTTAAATTTCCATATGCCTGTTATAGCCACAAAGAGGATCTTTCAGATTTTCGAGAGAAGATATCTTTCAGATTTTCGAGAGAAGATGGGATCGGAACTTAATAATTTATAACTTTCTACTCTATTGCCTATGGGATCTTGCTCATAGGAAGCAATGATCAATATACGGGATTGCCTATTTGTCACACACACAACTCCCGGATGTCAAAAATTTCCCATCCATCATCTGGAAGATCCTTGTTGTGCGTCACTGATGTTAAATTTCCATATGCCTGGTATAGCCACAAAGAGGATCTTTCAGATTTTCGAGAGAAGATGGGATCGGAACTTAATAATTTATAACTTTCTACTCTATTGCCTATGGGAGCTTGCTCATAGGAAGCAATGATCAATATACGGGATTGCCTATTTGTCACACACACAACTCTGGAAGATCCTTGTTGTGCGTCACTGATGTTAAATTTCCATATGCCTGGTATAGCCACAAAGAGGATCTTTCAGATTTTCGAGAGAAGATGGGATCAGAACTTAATAATTTATAACTTTCTACTCTATTGCCTATGGGAGCTTGCTCATAGGAAGCAATGATCAATATACGGGCTTGCCTATTTGTCTGGTGAAGAGAGAATGGAATAGACTCTCAATAGGGTAAGCACAAAATACCTCGTCGAGTCCAAAGCTCCAGTTCAAGAAAAAAAATCTAAAAAAGAAGAGATCTCTGCTTCATCTCACTCAACCTAAATCGCAGTCTACTGTAACCAATCCATCACTTTGCATTATCTGGATCTAAAGAATCAGTCAAGATATAATATATAGGTCATATATTTGTAGCAATAAATGTTTTGCATAAACAAAAATTATGCTAATGTCAATATTCATCATTTGCTTGTGATCAAAGATATGATATACTAGGAGGCTACTTCATTGAGAGAGCAAGTCTTATGGGATGTTAATCTTTCCTAATTGCTTTTCACACTGACATTATATATGTCAGATAATCCAAACAGCCCCAGAGCAGAAATATTGGAATAGATTTATCTTTCCTATTGGCTAGAAGTAGAGCATAGGAGCTTGCTTAATGTATTACACAAAGTTTCCAGATGAGATGAATACAATGAAGTTTTTGCCTAGGTGTCGGTTTTCTCTTGTTACTTTCCTATGTATTCTTTGATTAGGTGAGGATGTCATTAATAGTATGAAACTTTTACTAGCTTTCCTCTTTGTTAACTATTTCAATTAATTTGTATTTGCGTCTGATTTCTATTAACTTTAATGGTATGTATATTAATTGTTGGAAGGATGTATTAAATTAAGAGATGATGCAATTCATTGAAGACATAATTTATGTAAATTAAAAGTACTCTCTCTCTCTAACATAAGCTTTTAGATGAGATGGTCACACACTTTCATATGGTATTGGAGCAGGCAAATGTCCCGGTGTTCCAGTCTCACCACCGCCCAATATAAAAAAGAATGTCCACATGCTTGAGTTCAATTATGTCTTCAGCACGCCTCCTCACACGCGGCCTTGATTCTTTTTCATGAGCCAAGCATGTGAAAATTCTTTTTAATAATGGGTGGCGATGAGACTCGAACAAAGGATTTCTGCCTGCTTTGATACCATTTTGAAGGTGTCTTACCATCTCATATTACAAAGAGCACGCTTTTATTTATTTATTATATTATGTCTCAACACTATTGAGTTGTTTGGCTAAATATCAAGGACATCGAAGATTTTACTTTTGAATGCACTGGAATATGCATTTAGAGCTTGGAATTTAATGTATAATAATTTGTGCTAACTTGATGGCAGGCACAATTAAGGGAAATTACTCTGCAAGAAGAAAATTCAGAGTATGAAAAGGCTATCTCAAGTTATGAGAATAAGATTCAGGAGAAGTCACAGGAAGCAGACCTTCTACACAGCAAGTTGAAGGTTGGTCATAACCTTCTTTAAAGAGTCTTTTATGAGTCTCTCTCTCTCTCTCTCACAGTTAATTAAGAATTCAACTTTTTTTCTGCATGTCCCATGTAGCCATAAACTGATTTAAACTCACCAGCATGCAAACAGATGAGTCAATCCTCTGTGTAGTTATGCATGGAGTAGAAGATGTCATGTACAAATTGTTTTACAAATTGTATTAAAGGATAAGTTACATGATCACCTGTATCAAATGTCTGAAGTTCTCACAAGTTCTTTCTGGCTATATTTCACCTTCATCCAGTCCACGGATTCCTTTATACACAATCATCTCTGTTACTGGGATCTTCATTGATACAGAACGAGATTTATGGAACATATGCAATTTACAGGAGCTGGCCTTAATTGAGGAAAACTTGAAGGCAGAGTTAGAACAGGCACAGGCTGCAGCAGCCAGCCAGTCTAAATCAAATGACTTTCTGATTAAAAACAATGGTGAAGATCAAGAAGATGAGGAATCCGCAAATTTTGCATTGCTCGGGAAATTAGAGGAGAAAAAGAAAGAACTGGTGTGTAGCTTAGTTTGTCTCTTTTTGCATCATAATATCCAATTTAAATTAGTTGTCCTCCTTTTCCATCTGTTTGTGCTGAACTATTTTATATTAGACATCAATGGAAGAAGCTGTGCATGACCTGGAGAAAAAATGGGCAAAAGTTCAGGATTATGCACTCAAGCAACCTTCCCCAGGTACCCAACTATGAACATATACTAGTGTACATTATTGTGAATAATGAAAACAAATTCTGACACCTTTTTTATATTTTAGATTTTCCATTATTAGATTATAAGCTATGAGAAAGGGTCTTTTTTTTGGAAAATGAAATGGCTATTAAACTTATCGAATTAGCTTCTCATTGATTTATTCTTTCATCGAGATTCATCAACACCTATTGTCTGTGGTCAAACCATTATAGATAGATTGGTGTCTTTAAGATTTCCTTCACTTCATGCTTATAAAAAGCTGGTTTCTTTCATTTCTCCACGCACGTTATTTTGAATAAACATTGGTAAACTAGTTAGAAATTTAGGGGAATCAAGCTACATAATGATATTTTATAACATGATGAGCCTAAAGAATGACATATTATAACTTGGTATGCCTAAAATCTCGATCTATCATGCTATTTCTTCCAGCTCAGCGAGAGAAAATATTGGATAAGCAGCTTCATAGTCTAATAGAGCAACTTGCTTCAAAGCAGGTGAATGATCTGCTTGTTTCTTATTCTCTTTATATTTGGCATTCTGTTATGCAACTATCGATTTGTGGCTCCTAATTGTTTGTGTTTTACCTACTTTAGGCCCAGGCGGAGGGCCTAGCCAACGAAGTCCATCTAAAGGAGATGGAATTAGAAAGATTGAATGGTCTTTGGAGTAAGCTTGAAGCTAGCAACACTGATATTAATGCTGCCCGGAATAGGTATACAAGAAGCAGCATCGACAGGGGACGTGTTTCTTCAGATTATATTGTTGATCCTCGTCAAAAGCCTGGCCGAATGGAGAATTTGCAGAAGCTTATGTTGCTTAGGTCAGCCTTCGTTGTGTACATTTTAGCACTCCATATTTTGGTATTCATTAAGATATCATTCTAGAGTTGAGCATATTTTCTTCGTGAATTTTTGTTAAAACTTTTAAATGTATAAAATGTGAAAAGTCCCTGCATACAATGATGTAGTTTTGCTTGAGAATTAACATGTATAACGTGTAATATCAGCCTAGAAATGTTTGAATATTCACAATAGTGTTGTCTTTTGGGTAATAATATATCTAGAACATTTTCTTTGTTTTAAGGCAAAATGGCTTCCTGGCCACTTAAACTTGTAGGGCTTTTGAAAGCCGATACATGAACTTTGGATTTTCCCATTTGAACACCTCTACTTGAGAAAATATTTACTAATAAACACCTTTGGCCGTTGACTATGGAAATATTATAGTTGATGTGGCCACTTGCGTGTTAATCACCGGTATTAAGCGCGTGAATATGATAAATAATTAAAAAAAAGATAAATAATTAATTTTAAAAACTAGAAAAATTCATCGGGTCATATTTAGAGAAAAGCCACTTCAATTCATCGGGTCTGACTATTCTTCAATTTTTAACCATTCAATCTTGCAATTCCAAGCCGTAGAGATTGTTCTCCATACCACGAACTACCTTTTCACCAAAAATCAGGAGATTTCACGGTAGACATCGCCACTTCTGATGACCTGCAACTCTCCGGCGGGCTCCAATTGGTCGGAGATGGCGTTTCAGTGGTCCAAATCGCCCAAGATCAATGCCAATTGATTCCTGCTGCTGAGGAGGTCACGCCAATTGGCCACTACAACGAATTAATTGTCACAACTTTAAAGAAAACCAATTCTGCGACAACACTGATTGAAAAATTTCTCCGACAATCTACCTAGCTAGAAAAAAATATAAAAAATTTGGAGAGAGAAGAGAGGACGAAGAAGAACGTATGAAGGGAGTGCTGATATGGAAGTAGACGAATGAGTTGCAGGCGTGAGGAGGGGGG
>ML417306.1:169984-184468 GCA_005239525.1 Nicotiana knightiana | reverse complement strand
TTTGTCTTTGTAACTGGGGAACTTCAGCCCCGTATGCTGAAATTTTGTCTTTATAACTGACGAACTTCAGCTTAACTGGTGAACTTCAGCTCAGCGAGGGGAATGGAGCTGAAGTTATTTAAAAAGTGGGTACAAATTAAAAGTTTTTAAAAAAGCGGGTATAGGTTAAATGGGGCCGACCAAATAGGGTATCACGCGCAATTTTTACGTAATTGAGTTAGCCTATTCCAATAAGTCCCTAGGCATGTAGGTCCTGCCATGCATGCCAAATTTTGTTATATAAAAGTCAATTTAATTGGATTTGAGTTTTAAGAGCGCTCCAGAGAGAAGAATTCACGACCACATTTCTAGGTATGAATATTTGGTTGATCTTGAATTTGATTGATCCAATTGTTTAATTTGAATTTTACACCCCTTAACCTCGACTTGGAACTTTCTAAATGTTCGTATGATATTTTAGGACTTGCAAGTATGGATGATTTAGACCATGAGGGACTCAGGGAATATTTGAAATCTTATCTTGTTAAATGGAAGTTTAAAGAGCTTAAGTACCAATCTTACCCCTCGATTCTAGCATTCAAGCTTTGATTTATGATTTGAAGTTTTCAATAAGTTAATATGGTATTTTGGAATGTGTATGTATGTTTGGTTTGGATCCCAAGAGGTTGGGGAGGTGTTCGACACTATTGCATGCAATTTGAGAATTTAAGGATTTCAAATGTTGATTTTACCTCTCAATCTTAGTTTCTGAACATTGATTTATGTTTTTGAGACCTTGGATAGGCACATATAGTATTATTGGACTCACAAGAAAGATTGGGTTTAGGACACGAGGGGCTTGGGCGAATCTCGGGGTGTTTGGTGCAAGGTTGAAAAAGAAAAAAAAACATTGAAGCTAAGTGGTAATAGAGTTCTTGTGCGAGCTTTGAAGATATATCAGCGCGCCAGTCGCAAGCTGTTATTTTGTTCATGGTAGTTTAGGACCTGTATTTCTGTTGTATAAATTTTAATAGAAGTTGTATTTTCATATCAACATTATATTCCTAGTCTTAGTAGCCCATGACTTCTGACACCAATTCGCGGGTATTTTATATTAAATTTCACATTTTAACTTTATTATTTAAGTAAATATCTTCCGCTTGAGTTATAATTATGTTGGTTAGTTTGCCTAGCAGGTCGAGTCAGGTGCTATCATGACTTGGTTGAATGTGGGTTATAACTGTTGATGATTTGCTTCAATTACTGTTGCATTTTTTTTAGCATAATAAGTTAGCTTAGTTTTAGGATAAATTTACTTTTTTAAATTTAAATTGCTGTTAGATTTTTTAGATTAGTTGAGATATTTTGGAATTTTTAAATTCTTCTTATGCAGATTTTTCTGCAGATTATGTTCTCAAGTTGGCTATTTAAAGCCCTCTATGTCTAATAAAAAAGTAGAGACATTTTCAATCAATATTTTTAATATTTTTGCTGCCCCGTCTTTTAAAAAACTAACAGTGGTATCAGAGCTTCATTGGTTGTACGGGATCTATGAGTTCCTCCAAAGAACCATTTTCAAATCATTTTTAACCAATATCAATATTTAAAACCTATTTCCAAACATGGCAAGTAGCAGTCACTCTTTGAATGCCCCACAAGCTTTCACTGGTGAAAACTATCAGATTTGATCAGTGAAAATGAAATCATATCTTGAAGCCTATGCTTTATGGGAAGTTGTAATGGAAGATAGACCATTACAACCACTCCCTACAAATCCTACTCTTGCCCAAACTAAAAATTATTCAGAAGAGAAAATCAAAAAATACAAAGCCAAAACTGTGATTCAAAATTCCGTTGCAGATTTAATTTTTTCTAAATTCATTGAATGTAAGACAACAAAAGAAGCTTGGGAAAAGCTTAAAAAGGAGTATCAAGGAAGTGATTGAGTCAGACAAATACATATTTTAAATTTGAAAAGGGATTTTGAATCTCTTAGAATGCAAGAAGACGAGACTATCATTAGATATTCTAATAGGATTTCTTCTATTGTTAATAGAATCAGGTTGCTTGGCGAGGATTTCAAAGATGATAGAATAGTTGAAACAATTCTTATGACGGTCCTAGAGAGATTCAAGTCCAAAATATCTTTTCTAGAAGAGTCTAAAGATCTATCTACCATTTCTGTTGTAGAATTAATAAGTGCTCTTCAAGCACCAGAACAAAGAAGAGCATTTAGACAAGAAATAGTTACTGAAGGTGCTTTTTATGCACAAAATAAAAAAGAAAAGTTCAATTATCCTCTTTGCAAATACTGCAAAAAGAAAACACACCTAGAAAATTTTTGTTGGTGGAGACATGATGCAATATGTGGTATTTGCAAATAAACAGGTCATGTTACAAAAGTGTGTAAGTTCAAAGACGCTCAACACAATCCTCAAGCAAAAACAACAGAAGCAGTAATTAAGGAGGAGCAATTGTTTTAGAGCAACTGAACCAAAGGAGTGTTGATGATTTGCTTCAGTTAGCATTTTTTTTAGCATAATAAGTTAGCTCAGTTTTAGGATAAATTTACTTTTTTAAATTTAAATTTCTGTTAGAGTTTTTAGGTTAATTAAGATATTTTGGGATTTTTAAATTCTTCTTATGCAGATTTTTCTGCAGATTATGTTCTCAAGTTGGCTATTTAAAGCCCTCTATGTCTAATAAAAAAGTAGAGACATTTTCAATCAATATTTTTAATATTTTTTCTGCCCTATATTTTAAAAAACCAACAATAACAAAGTGGTATTGAGTCGGTTCACAAGTCTTACGAGTCAGGAGCAATGTTTTAATAGAGTCTTATTCATACTTATAAGTGAGAGGCTTTAGAGGATTTAGGAAAGTATTTTCTTCTTTCATTTACTCCTCGTGCTATAAAATTGGAAGTAGGACTCTGAGATTCTCCTTCTCTTTCCTATGCGATGTGTGGAACATGTTGTCTGCTTAGGCACTAGAGTCTTGAGATGATGTCGCGCATAGGGTGCGAGATATTTTACCCATGATATAGGGTAGGCCAATCGAGAGGACATGTGGCCAATTATAGACCGCAACTTACGCTCGGGAGAGTCAGTTGTGAGGTGTTGATTTAGTACACTTCAGTTCAAAATATTCATAGAAATGGAAGTGATGACACAGTGAGCTCAGGGGCGTACACAGTGAGATTGTATGACTTCATATGAAGAGTATTCCTTTTGTTCATGAGCAGAATGAATGTGCTACAGTAAGTGTTGTAATAGCTTTAACAAGGATAAATTGTGCATTTTCTGGATGTTTTGAGATGGTGTTATGCTTAGTACCCCATCAGCTAATGACATGGTAATTGAACGGGAATAAGTTACTGTAAGTTCTAAGACTATGTGCTACTGACTTCGAGCCAAGTGAAAGATTCTATCATCGATGATCAGATCATACAAACTTGTGTTGCTATAGTCCCTAACTAAGATGCACTTACAGATCAATTATGGCATGATAATGGTGAAATCAATGTCATATTGATGATATGCTAAACTTGTTGGATGATTCTTTGCCTTCTTCCCCTGTGTTAGAATGGTGAACAAATTAAGGAATGACTTCAGAGGATTATAGGCTGGATTATTCGAAGTATTTGGGTTCCACGAGGTTGTATCAGGTCATTTATGACTTGTCTAGTTGGAGAAAAAGTGAAGGGAAAGTGTTTGACCAAAAAAGCTTTAAGCCTTTTGGTCAAACTAATTAAATAAGAAGGTAAATGATAAATTCTAGTCAAAGATAATTGATTCTAGATCTGAGATAAAAGACATAAATGAACAAGCATAGTTGGATATAAAAATCGATTATGGTCACGATTGGATTTCCTAATATAAGAAGAAGATGGTGACTTGAATAACATCAAACGATAACGAAATGCATATAAAAGAAAAGATTCATCCAATCTTGAGCAAGATAGATCTCCATTCATTTGATAAAGTTTATCAATAGATGAATACAAGAATCCTAAGACTTTTCTCCCTTTTGGAGAAGAGCCTAGGGTGATGAACCATCCTCTCCCTCAAAGAGATATGTGTGTGTGTGTTTGTGTGAGAATTTACCCTCTTTTGTTACCCTCTCTCCTGCTATTTATACAAAACACTTCCCTTATTCAATGGCCCTTAACCGGAGTATCTAAGTTCCTAGAATATCCTGTAGAACAGTCCTCTAGAATATCTAAGTGTTGGACTAGCCGTTTGGGCCGATCCGAGTGCTCGACCTCGACCGTAGCTGAACCACTCGCCAATATATTGCTTCCTGTACGTGACTTCGGCCTGATTGACTCCTGGTCGTTCTTCCTTAAATAGAATTCTTTTGGTGAGATTTTGACCCATATAGAAAGGATACGAGATGGTTCTTCTTGATACTTGAGTTGATAATTGGTCAGATATCGGCATTTGAGACTTGTGGGTTGGGAGCTTACTTGGATATCCACGAGTAGAAGTTTAAACATGTCAATTTGGATTATTGGAAGACTTATTACCATCTGTGGAAAGGTTTGAAATCAATTTAGGTGACTACTGGTAGGCATGATAAGTGTGAATTTTCACCACTTATTAGTACCTTCTTGCTACAGTTTTTAGCCCGAAAGTGCTGATTTTTGTCTCCGAATCTAATGAAAATGGTTGAATAGCAGGTGCGTCAGAGAATGTGTGCTTAATAAAGAAAGGTAACTCAAAAAAGAGATGATATAACCAAGTTCAACAAAGAGGAGAAATGCTAAGAAAAGTGCGGTCCACATAATTCTATTTGCGGCTGCAGAAGCAAGTGCGGTCCGCAAAAGATGAAATGTGGCCGCAGAAGAAGAACTGGAGCTTCAGTTTTTTTTAACAAAGTTGCAGTCCGCAGACTAAAATGTGCGATCGCACTTGGTCGACAAAATAGGTTCGCACTGACAAGCCTAGAAGATCAGAGAATCTGTAAACGAACAAGTCTGGAGCTTCCTCAAAATGCGGCCCGCAATAATTCATGCGCATCCACAACTCCTCCAATTGAAAGCACCCGCAATGTTAACCCAGTAACGTGCGGACCGTAGAAGTTAAAATGCGGCAGTAGAACCCTCCGAAGGGTATTTTTTTCAGAAGTTTCGGAGCACTATAAATAGACGTGAAACACCTTTTTAGGGGATCTTTTTGTATTGTAGCAGTAGCTGGTAGTTATTCTTAGTCATTTAGGAAAGCTTTGAGCTATAATTAGAGAGGATCAATTACTTTTTCATTTTAATTTAACTTTATGTCTTTAATTTCTTCTTCTTTTCCTTTTTCTATGTTCATTACCATGAGTAGCTAGATGTTTATCTAGGGTTGTGATCCAACCCTCGTGTGTAAAACTTATGAGTGTTTAATATTAATGTGTGCTATTGATTGATTTATTGTTATTAAACTTGTTTATTATTTAAAGTTATAATTGATGGTTGCAAACGTTGATTCATGTCTATTTGGCTTTGTTCTTATTTGAAAAAGAGGAATTTTGTCTAGGAAAACTTGGCTAATAAGAAATTGAACTAGTTGAAGTATCTATTAGTTTAATTCAAGGATATGAACGAGAGATAGAGATAATCCAACTTGGACTCATATTCAATTATTTTTATTGCTACCCATTTGGACTTAGAGAGAGCCAATTTGGACACAATCACTCTTTAACCGAGAGGTATTTGGTAAGTACTTGAGAATTGAGAGTCATAATATCCCCGATCTACCAAGCAAGCATATATTTACTCTACCTGTCAGGTTTATACCTAGGTTAAGGTTAAAACCCTAGGATTTTCTCTATTTGACAAAACTTCAAAAACATTTTAGTTATTACTTGTTCATTAGCTAGTCAAATTCCTTAGTAGTTTAATTTAGCAAAATTGTTACCCACCTTTGTTTGGAATCTAAATCTAGTTATTTCGAGTTTCTTTCTTGAGTATTTACCTCAACACCCGTTCCAAACTCCTTGTGGGTTTGACCCCGACTTACGTTGGGTTTGTTATATTCCCTTAACTGGGAGGTGACTTGGACGTGATCATTTTTTGGTGCCGTTACCGGGGAGTTTACGATGTTAGATATATACTTGAGTTTGTTTCTTGAATTATCTTCTTTTAATTTCATGATTCTAACATGTTGAAGTGATTATAGGTTTCAAATGGTGAACAACAAACTTTGAAACATACCATTGGGAGAGGTGGATGGTGAAGAGGAGAAACTTGATGAAATGCCTCAAGCTCCAAAACAAAACCTCCGAGGCCGTGGGCAACAAGACAATGTGCCTCCACCTCCCCCACCTCCCCACCTCTACAACCACAAGCGGTGCAACATCGAATTTTTCCCAATGAAGGGTATGCAAGTGCCATAGTCCCCCCTTGAAATAGGGTGGGCAACTTTTAAATTACCAATGTGATGCTCACTTTTCTCAAGCAACGAGGTTATTTCACCAGGGTACCAAATCAAAATACTTACAAGCATTTGAAAGGTTTTTCGGATATGTGTTGGGGAAGCAAACAAACAAATGTCTCGGAAGATACGTTGTGGTTAAGGCTTTTTCCATCTCACTAAGGGGTAAGGCTTTGGATTGGTTGGAACACTTTCCTAATCATTCTATTCATACATGGGATGAATGGCGGCGAAGTTTATTTCAAAGTTATTCTCTCCCGGGCACATGACAACTTTATGGGATGAAATATTGGTATTCAAGCAAGAGCCCAATGAGACTTTGCATGAAATTTGGGATCTTTATCGAACTATGGTGAAGGAGTGACCGAATAATGATATGACCGACAACACGATCCAACAAACTTACCGTGGTATCAATACAACGAATCAATGTGTGATCAATCAATTGACCGGAGATAATTTCATGACAACACCTTACACAGGGGCATGTGAGATTCTTGATGAGATGGGGGAATTATCTTCAGCTTAGAAATCTCGAGCTAATATTCCCTAAGGTGATCCCAACATGATTCATCTTCATAATAATTGCATGACCATGGGTAAGCTATTGCTGAATTGACCACAACCATGACTCGGCTCGCTATGGCTCAACTCATCAAACTCAAGCCCCTAAGAAAGTTCATGCCATGTAAGGGGTGAGTGTTTTGGACAACAAGAAGAGGACTAAAGGTGCCCAATTTCAACCTCGGGTAGAGATTTATGCACATGATGATGTTGGTTATGAACAAGATGACTCTTATCAAGAGAAAGAAGAAGAGGTATAATTTTTGAACAACTACCAAGGGAAACAAAGCAATTTTCAAGGCTCCAATCAAAACCAATAGCGTTCTCAAAACAACCAAGGCAATTGAGTTTCTAACAATCAAGGGAATTGTCATAACAACAAAAACGACTAAGGGAATTGGGGAGGTAACAACGAAGGAAATTGGGGGAACAATAATAATCATGCAAATCAGAGTTCGGATTTTCAAAGACCCTCAATACACCAACAACCGAGCAACCCACCTCTTTATCCTTCCCACGGTTCAAGCTCTTCAAGTAGTGAGATAGGTCGTATTGATAACATGTTCAAGCAAATAATGGAAAAGAATGCGAATACGGATTCCCAACTTGCTTCACATACCATATTAATCCGTAATCTTAAAGTTCAAATGGAACAAATCTCTCAAGATTTTAATAGTCATCCTAAGGGTGAATTACCAAGTGATACGATAGTGAACCCAAATGGTGGTAACAATTCGGGGCATGCTACGACGATTATCACAAGAAATTGAAGAGGCGGGAATGTAACCACCTCAAATGAAAAGAAACTCGTGGATGATGACCAAATTATCTAAGAGGAGGGAATCCCACAAAATGATGTGCAAGTACAATATAATGTTCAGATTGATACTGATGATAATGTGGAAGAGACCCGAGAAGAGATGAATCCGTCTAGAGAACACATCATTGATATGCCGGATCCGGTGGTGCAAAATACTAAGGTACCCTTTCCAAAGCATCCATCCCCGTACCCTCAGAGGATCTATGAGAAAAATAGTGAGAATCAATTCAAGAAGTTCATTCAAATGATGAAAGGTCTCTCTATTAATGTGCAATTAGTGGAAGCTTTGGAACAAATGCCCAGTTATGCCAAGTTTATGAAAGATCTTGTGACCAACAAGAGGTTGATGAACTTTAACACTATCAAGGTCACTCATCAAGTGAGTGCAATTGTTTATTCCATGGCTCCTAAGTTGAAGGAGCCCAGTGCTTTCACAATTCCTTGTACTATTGGAACTGTTGATTTTGCTAAAGCTCTTTGTGATCTTGGGGCAAGTATCAATTTGATGACCTATTCACTTATCAAAACTAATGGTATTGAGAAACCTAGACCCATATATTTGAGGTTTCAAATGGCTGATCATATAATTAATAGACCATCAGGAGTAATTGAGGATGTATTGGTTCGAGTTGATAAATTTATTCTTCCAGCGGACTTTGTGATTCAAGATTGTTAGGTTGATTATGAAGTGCCTATCATTATTGATAGGCCTTTCCTTGCTACGTGTAAGGCCCTTTGTGACGTTGAAGCTGGGGAATTCACTTTCCGGGTTGGTGATGAATAAGTGGTATTTCATGTGTGCAAGTCTATGCGGCAACCAAAAAGCAATGAGGTGTGATCTTTTATGGACTTGATGAATGATGTCATTATTGGTGATACAAGTGCTACAATCAATGTTGGTTACATGTTAGAAGCCGTTTTTATCAACTTTGATGATGATGATGATGAGATAAACAGTTTCATGGAATATGTGAATTATTTGCAACGAATGGGGTCTTACAACTATGCACCCTGAAAGTTTTCATTGGATCTTGAGAATGGGAAGACTCCTTCTACCAAGCCTTCAATTGAAGAGCCACTGACCTTGGAGTTGAAGCCATTGCCACCTCACCTTCGGTATGAGTTTCTTGTCCCTTATTCTACTTTACCGGTTATTCTTTCCTCTTGTTTGAGTAACGTGCAGGTAGATTCCATATTGGCGGTCTTGCAAAGGATAAAGAAAAATATTGGATGGAATTTGGAAGATATGCGGGGTATAAGCCCCGTATTTGCATGCATAAGATCAAGTTGGAGGATGGTGCTAAACCGTCCATTGGACATCAAAGAAGACTCAATGAGGCCTGCAAAACGTGGTAAAAAAAAGATTATCAAATGGTTGGATGTCGAGGTTGTGTACCCTATTTCTGATGGCTCATGGACTTCTCTGGTCCAATATATCTCAAAGAAGGGGGCATGACAATTTTTACCAATGATAAGAATGAGTTGATACCTACAAGAATAGTCACCGGTTGTAGAGTTTGTAGGGATTATCGTAAGCTCTACAAAGTCACAAGGAAGGACCACTTTCCTCTTCTTTTCATGGATCAAATTCTTGATAGGTTGGCCGTCTGTGCCTTCTATTGCTTTTTTGATGGTTACTCGGGATACATCAAAATTCTTATTGCATAGGAAGGCCAAGAAAAACCACCTTTACGTGTACATATGATACTTTTGATTTCAAACGGATGCCTTTTGGATTGTGCAATTCACTAGCGACCTTTCAACGATGTATGATGGCTATTTTCAAGGTCATGATGAAAGACTACCTTGAAGTCTTCATGGATGACTTTTCGGTGGTTGGGGATTCATTTGATGATTGTCTTGCTAATTTGGACAAGGTGTTCGCTAGATATTAGGAAACAAACTTGGTACTCAATTGGGAGAAATGTCGTTTCATGGTTGAGGAAGGTATTTTCCTTGGTCATAATATTTTAAAGGATGGTATTCAAGTGGATAAGCGGAATATTGAATTTATTTCTAAGCTTCAACCCCTACCTTTTTGAAGGGTGCGAGGAGTTTCTTGGGCCATGCGGGATTCTACCGGCGATTTATCAAAAATTTTCTAAAGTGGTGAACCCTTTGTGCAAATTCCTTGAGAAGGATGCCAAGTTCCATTTCAATGATGATTGTATGAGAGATTTGAACAATTAAAGCTCAAGTTGACAACTACTCCTATCATTACATCTCCAAATTGGAGTTTACCGTTCGAGCTCATGTGTGATGCAAGTGATGTAATAGTTGGGGCTGTTTTGGGATAACGTATCAACAAACTTTTTCATCCGATATACTATGCTAGTAAGACCATGAATAGTGCCTAAGAAATTTATGCTGTTACATAGACGGAGCTCCTTGCCATTGTATTTGCTATTGAGAAGTTCCGCCCATACTTGATGGGTGCCAAAGTTATTGTCCACATGGATCATGCGACACTTGCTATATTATGAGCAAAGAGGAATCTAAAGCTCATTTGATGAGATGTGTTCTTTTGTTGTAAGAGTTTGATATTGAAATCCAAGACAATAAGGGGAGTGAAAATCAAGTGGAGGACCACTTGTATTGTTTGGAGGAGAAGGGAAGGCCACATAATGGACTTGATATCAATGACTCTTTTCCTGATGAGAAACTCTTGGCACTTTCCATGAAAGAGATTCCATGGTTCGCGGATTTTGAAAACTTCCTTGTGAGTGGTATCAAATTCCGGATGAGTTATCTTCAATCCAAAGAAAGAATATCAAGAGGGATTGCAATGACTACTATTGGGATGAATCATACCTTTTTCGGATTTTCACAGATAGGGTGATTAGAAGATGTATGCCAAAGTAGGAACAAAGTGGTAATCTTGGGGATTATCATTCTTCGCCCTATGGTGGTCATCATGGTAGAGCACGAACAAGGGCCGAAATTCTAAGTTGTGGTTTCTATTGGCCTATTCTCTACAAAGATGCAAATGAGTTGGTCGATGTGATGAATGTCGACGGCCCCGTAAAATTTCAAAGAAACATGAGATGATCCTTACAACTATCTTGGAGGTTGATATATTTAATGTTTGGGGCATTGATTTCATGGACCTTTTTGTGAGTTCTTGTGGAAATACCTACATTTTGGTCACGGTAAATTATGTGTCTAAATGGATTGACAATGTTGCTTTACCCAATAATGAGGCTAGAAGTATGGTGGATTTCTTGAAGAGAAATATTTTCACAAGGTTTGGCACTCCAAAGGCAATCGGAAGTAATGGAGGGTCGCATTTTTGTTACAAGGCTTTTGACACTTTGCTTGGAAAGTATGGTTTCACTCACAAAGTGACAACTCCCTATCATCCACAAGCAAGTGGTCAAGGGAAAGTTTACAACCGTGAGATAAAGAGTATTTTGTCCAAACAATGATGCAAATCAGACGGATTGGTCTAAGAAGGTTGATGATGGTCTATGGGCATATCGAACGACTTACAAAACACCTATCCGGATGTCTCTATACTAGTTGGTGTTCGAAAAAGCTTTTCATATTCCGGTGGAATTAGAGCACAAGGCAATGTGGGTCTGAAGAAACTATATCTATTGGGATATAGCCGCTAACTTGTGGGTTGCACATCTGAATGAGTTGGATGAATTCCGATACCATTCATATGAGAATTTGTCCTTATACTAAGAAAAGATGAAGTAACTTCATGACAAGTGTATTTGGAACAAGCAGTTCAAGGCCGGTGATCCAGTGTTGTTGTTCAAGTCAATGTTGAGAATTTTTTCGGAAGCTTAAGTCAAAGTAGAGTGGGCCGTTTTAAATTGTTGATGTGACACCCTATGGTTCTTTTGACTTGAAGAACAAGAACAATGAAATATTTTGAGTCAATAGCCATAGTGTGAAGCACTACTCGGGACAAGTTGGTGAAAGATGGTGGCGGTACTTTACTTCAATTGAGGATGCTATGACATTGCGTCGTGCCACGACATTAACTAAGGCGCTTCTTAGGAGGCAACCCAACTTCATTTCCTTTTTCTCTTTTAGTTAGATGTTGTTTCTTATTTTTAACTAGATTTGAAGTGTGTTGCAGTGATCACTGTTAGGTATTGAGATGAAGGTTGCTGATGTCCCTACATGGGAAACTGCGGACCACACTTTTATTTGTACTGCCGCAGAAGAGTTGATGCGAACAACAAAAATTGGATTGCGGTTGCAGATTTTACCTGCAGACCGCATTTACAATAGGCAGCTCAAGTGCTAAATTGCAAGTCGTCTGAACTTTTCACCTAGTAGTGCGGAATTAACTTTGCGGCCTATCAGAGAATTTTGCAGTTGTAGGAGAGCACTATCAGAGAAGTCACTAAACTAGGTTGTCAAAAGTGCGACTGCACTTGAAAAGGTGCGGACTGCACAACCACAAGTTCTCCATCACCCAAGTAACAGAGTGCGGACCGCATTTGAAATTTTGCAGCCGCACTCTCCCTCTTTCACCCTTACCCTCTGATAAGTAGGGATTTTGACCGCTTATTTGATCTCTTTTACTTGTGTTTTAGCTAAAAAATGCTTAAAGGTATTCCCGAAAACTAATGAAATGTGCTTTCTTGAAGGAATAATAAAACATAAGCAAAAGAGATGAAAATCAACTCAAGAAGGAGTAATTTTGCTTGGTTGATAACCCTGATTCTGCGACCACACTTTATTTGTTCGGATCACACTTAAAAATTTGCGGCCACAAAGAGAGGTTCGCAGTGTCCTTCAGAGAACTTCTTCTCTAGGACCTGAGTACTTCTACTCAAGTGCGGACTGCAATAAAATTATGCGTACCACAGTCTGTTTTCTACAACCGCAGATGTGAGTCCGCATTGTCCTTCAGAGACTTCTCTCTGAAAGTTTGAAACATCTGTATCGGAGTGCATCCGCACTTAGATTTTTGCAGACCATACTTCCTCTTTGCGGACCGCACTTGGAATTGTGTGGACCGCACTTGAATTCTGTCTTCTGCATGCTACACACTGAACACCCCACCCCACTGCTTCTAAGCTGTCTTCTACTACTATTATGACTATTAATTGCTTTACAACTTGTATATCAAATGAAACCTCTCTTTGTACATACACAAACAATGGTGCGATCAAGAGGGAAATGAGAGACATCCAAAGGAATGGGTGGTCAAGGAAAAGGAAGAGGCAGAGGTTCCATGCACACGAGTTCACAAAAGGCAATTGCCAGGATAAAAACTGTTGGCCGGGGGAGAGGTAGAAGCCTCTCAGAGTCTGATTCCTATGTCCCGTCTAGGGAAGACTTCGAAAGAAATTTAGTGTCTCTTTTTGAAGAGCACAACCAAGAGCAGTCTCAACCACATGGGAAGTCTGATCCCCAACCTGTGCCTTCCACATCTCAAAGCACTTCTCAATCCACAACTAGCACTAGTCATGAGTCAAATGCAGCTGCACAAGACTCTGATTATGGTGATGCCCCCAATGACAGAATGGGGGAAAAATTTACAAGAGATGGCAGAGTGAGGACACGAAGAAGGTGGTATGGGAAGATAGAATCTGAAACTTCAATGCTTATATGAATTTCCGAAGATAGTGGACAAAAAGGTCCCTCACTCATGAAAGACAATTCCTCACCAATGACTTAGAAAAGTACAATCCAACAGTCCTGAAGTAGTTTACAAAGCAGAAAGGATGGATGCAGTTCACTGATGAACTGGTAGATGTGAAAGGTACCTTATCTGGGAGTTTTACGCCAACACGACGAATATTGTTAAAGGGACCAAGGTTACCAAAGTGCGCAACCTTAAAGTGAAATTTGATCAATGCACTTTGAACGCGTATCGCAGACTTGAGGATATGTAGCCGAAGGAGTACTTGGCTAAATTGGCTGAGAAGGAGGAGGTCCGCCCATGGCTCGCAGAGATTCTTGCACCTGGGCCTACTCCACCTTGGATAGGTGCTGGAGTGCCAATCTTCCGCAAGACTCTGAGCTTTGAGAGCAGTGCTAGTAGCTCTATTATTGGTGAGTACTCAATCAATGTGGGTGCTTTGATGTTGGCCAATATCTCTTTAGTAGCATAGGAGGTTAACACCTCTCTACCTCTACCCTAACAATATCATAGAGTACTTGACAGATGCCAAGGTGGAGTCTAGACTATTTGATATGAAGGTTAAGCCAATCGGCCCCTTTGATCTTACAAGTTTCAAGATCCAAGGAATCCAAAGAAGGACACTCAGCCTTCCACTACTACTAGCTAGTCTGATGAGCATGTATTAGTAGCTCCTGGTCCGTATGATATTCCCTCCACTTCAGTTGAGCCTTCCGCCAGAGATTCTGTTCCTGAGCCACCATCAACCCCTGCTCCATTGCTTACACCAGCTCTGAGGTCGGTGCCTTTACCTACTGGACCACTGTTTGCTTTACAGGTTTTTCAAATGCTGGTGAGTCTCAACAACTAGATGCAAACATATACATCAAAGTTGTCCGAGATATCTAGTACAGTTGTATGAAAGCCCTCTACAAAGCCGTATGCTTCTGACATCGACATGAAGCTCACCAAGATCTTGGACAACCAGAAGGTGATTATGGACACACTTGTGCAACTGTACTTTTTCTCCTTTTTTATTTTTTGTTATCTTTTTCTCTTTTTCTTTTTTCTCTGTACCAAAAAATTAATATATATATATATATATATATATATAT